>JAPFFP010026479.1:0-16024 GCA_026153255.1 Solanum medicagineum | reverse complement strand
CAACACTTAGGCTAAGTATTCTTCAAGATCTCCACCAAGTCTCTTCATCTTCTCAAGGCTAATCAAGCAAGGTATGTCAGTTTAACTCTTGGTTTCCTTTCAACCAAGAAGTCCTCATCGAAAAAAAAACTAAATTTAGAATTATGAATTTTTAATCTTTGATTTATGTATAATTGCATACTACTTGATATTTGCTTAGTTTATGGTTATTCATGCATTTTATGATTATTTATGAATATTTATCAAGTTTTTACATAATTTAATTCAAGCATTTCAGATTTGCAATATTTAAGCTAACCTATATTTTCAAGTCTTAGATCCACAAATAAGTTAGTATGATCTTATCCTAAAATGTTCCTACGACTATTGTAACTTTGTTTGAATATGAAACTTGTGATTTTAAGGTTATTGAACCAGTCCCCAACTTGATTTAAGTTGAGTTATGTACTTTGGAAATTTGGCTTTCATAGAAAAATATGAACCTATGATTTTCGACAAGAACAAGTAAATACAAGTATGAAATGATATTGGGTGATTTAAGACCCATTCAGTTTCATTTTGAATCTTTTTAAGGAGCTATTCTAAGTACAAGTTTGAATATGATTTATTTTATAAGTTATGACTTTCTGAGCTAAATTAACTTTTGATTATTTCTAATATGCACGGTCCATCTTCGTGGGATTTTGACTTAGTACTGAATGAATTAGGAGTGGAATTCGACCTAACGGGTCTTATATAAAGCTTCTAATCTCATAACTATGTACCACCGTAGGATATTTTGATTATGCCTTTTTGGGCTTTCTGACTAGTGGATCCATTTAGTATTTCCATTTCTGGAGTTACACCCTAGCAAGTTGACTCACTCTTTGGCCGGAGTAGAGTATGACATCGGTATTCCATATTACTCATATGGTTTTATTGGTTATGGTCTTATTCCTATACTTATTTGCTTATATGCTTCTCTATGCATTTTCATGGCATTACTTTACGCTTTACTTAGGGACTGAATATATTGTTTAAGCTTGAAGGTTGTCATATTGGGTACGTATTCTTTGTCATTATATTTACTTGTTGCATTGCATAACCGCATGCTTAGTACATTCCAAATTACTAACCATATTTTTTCCTACATGCTATAATCATGTAGGGACAGGCGATCTACCTCATACTCCTCTGCGTGGCTAGATTGCTCGTGAAGACTTTGATCTTTGGTGAGTTCCCATTCATCGGGAACAGAACCCATATCTTCAAGCTTTGCCTTTGTTATTCATATATTTGATGTACTTTCATTTTGAATTAGTATTGAGGAGCCTAGACTTGTATTCTTGGCTCTGTTTATTGTCATAGTTTAGAGGTGTGTCTAGACTATTTCTACACTTGGTATGTTTTTCAACTATTTAACTTATGCTTCCACTTATGGTTACAAGCTGTCCCTTAGGCCCATTCCCCATATTGCATTGTCATCTATTTTCCACTTACCATTTAAACCGATAATGTGCAATTATCATTGAAGAGGCTTGTTTGGGTGCCTTCGGGTTCTCATTTGCCGTGTCACACCTAGGCCCAAGGTATTGGTCATGACAAGCTTGGTATCAGAGCACGAGGTTGTAAAATGATCCTTGGAAGTCCACACACCGCATCTAGTAGATTCTTATTTGTGGTGGTGAAGCGCGCCACAACTATGAATAGGAGATTATGAGATGTTTAGGATTATCTCACTTCTTTGTTTAAATCAAATTGTGCCTTAGAGTAACTTAAGATATCCTTCCTTCTAATGACTTGTTCGTTGCATTGGAGAAAATGCTGCCAAGAAGAAACATTCCTGTACATTAGGTTCTTTAACCTCCGGAAGAGGGTAATGTGTCCCACGCTGAGTTCAAGAATGTTATCTCATTATTAGCTCAAATGGTTGCCAATCAAGCTACGAAAGGCCCATCTCAAGCTCCAGCGTCTCAAGCTCCCACCTAGGCAGCTAGGTTTAGAGATTTTGTCCATATGAACCTGCCAGAATTTTATGGAAATAGAATTGATGAGGATCCCATGGAGTTCATTGATGAGGTATACAATGTTCTCGCGATTATGGGTGTCATCGGAGGAGAAGGCAGAGTTGGCAGCTTATCAACTTAAAAACCTTGCCCAGATTTGGTATGATCTGTGGAAGGTGAAAGGGTACTTGGTGGTCCAATTGATTGGGAAGAATTAAAGGTTGCGTTCTTGGACCTCTTTTTTACCTCTTGAATTAAGGGAAGCCAAAATGAAAGAGTTTATGAACTTGAGGCAAGGGTCGATGAGCGTTAGTGAGTACTCATTGAAATTCAACACACTCTCCAAATATGCTCCTATGCTGGTATCCGATCCTAGGGATAGGATGAATGTGTTTGTTTTGGGAGTCTCCAACCTCATCAATGAAGAATGCCAAACTACCCTACTAATCCAAGACATGGATTTGTCTCGGCTTATGATTTATGCTGAGAAACTTGAGGAAAAGAAGATTCGCAAGCTAAGGAAAAAATGATGGTAAGAGGCCGAGGTATGATGGTGAGTATTAAGGTCAGAAGGGTGGTGATGGTAACTGAGGCCATCAAAACCAAAGGTTCCAACAACAAGGGTCTTCCAATGCCTTCAACCAAAGACATACTAATGATCGTTTTCAACATACTAAGGGTCAACAAAGTGGTGGTCATGCTCAAGCTTGGCCAACATGTAAAAAGTGTTGTAAGAGCCATAGTGGTGTGTGCTATTGGGAGTTGGGAAGTAGTTTTGCATGTGGCCAACTAGGTCAGAAAATTACCAATTGCCCCAAGACTCATAATAAGGGTAAGGGTAGTCGCCCTCATGGTAAAGATGTGTAGGCGTACCAAAAGCCACAAGCTGTGCAACAAGGTGGTAGTCCTCGCATCAATAGGTTCTACGCACTACATGGGAAGCATGAGGTGGAAGATCATCCAAATTTTGTCACGAGTATGTTGAAAGTGTTTGATTTTGATGTTTATGTGTTGTTAGATCTTGGTGCCAACTTATCCTTTGTGACCCCTTTCCTTGCCAATAGGTTCAATTTAAGTCCCAAAATTTTGCATGACCCTTTTCTTGTATCTACTCCCATGGGTAAGTCAATAGTTGCTAAAAGAGTCTATAAAAATGTTCCTGTGTCTATTATGCATAAGAATCTTCCGTGCAATCTCATTGAATTGTTTTTGGTAGATTTTGATGTCATCCTTGGTATGGACTGGTTGCATGCATCTTATGCAACTAGATTGTAGAACCCGTAGTTAAATTTCAAGTTCCTAATGAACCCTTGTTTAAGTAGGTCAAGATTCTACAGTAAAGGGTAGGTTTATTTCATATCTTAAAGCTCTTAAGATGATATCTAAGGGGTGTATCTATCATATGGTTAGGGTTTGAGATGTGTCTTCTAAGGTTCACTCTCTTAAGTCAGTTCCTATAGTCAATGAGTTCCCTGATGTGTTTCCCGAAGATCTTCCTAGTATTCCTCCCGAAAGGGAAATTGATTTTCGGATAGACCTCCTTCCCAATGCCAAACCTATCTCTATTCCACCCTATAGGGTGGCACCAGCGGAGTTGAATGAACTTAAGGATCAATTGAAAGATTTATTGGAGAAAGGATTTATTAGGTCTAGCAAATCTCCATGGGGTGCTCCTGTGTTATGGTTTGTAAGGAAGAAGGATAGGTCACTCCAAATGTGCATTGACTATCGTCAACTCAAAAAAGTCACCGTTAAGAATAAGTACCCATTTCCGAGGATATATGATTTATTTCACCAACCTACAAGGAGCTAGACATTTTTTCTAAGATCGACCTTCGTTCTAGGTATCACTAGTTACAAGTTAGGGAAAGTGATATTACTAAGACAGCTTTTAGAGCAAGGTATGGGCACTGTGAGATTTTGGTGATGTCTTTTCGATTGACTAATGCACCGGCTATATTTATGGATCTGATAAATCGGGTCTTCAAACCATACCTTGATATTTTTGTTGTGGTCTTTATTGATAACGTACTAGTCTTCTCCTGAAGTGAGAAGGAACATGAGGAACATTTGAGAACATTCCTTCAAACTTTGAGAGATGAGAAATTATATACCAAATTCAGCAAGTGTGAATTTTGGATGAAAGAAGTTTCTTTCGTTGTCCATGTGGTGACTGATAAATGTATTATGGCGGACCCAAGAAAGACTGAGGCGGTGCAAAACTGGCCTAGACCCTTAACTCCGTCTAAGATAATGAGTTTTTGGGGTTTGGCAGGTTACTACCGACGGCTTGTAGCAGGGTTTTCTTCCATCGCATCCCGTTTGACCAAATTGACCCAGCAAAAGTCCAAGTTTGTGTAGTCTGATGAATCTGAGAAGAGTTTCCAAACATTGAAATATAAACTGACTTCGGCTCCCATCTTGGCTCTTCCAGATGGTTTGGATGGTTTTGTGGTATATTGTGATGCATCTAGGGTTGGGTTGGGTTGCGTGTTGATGCAAACTGGTAAGGTCATAGCTTATGCCTCTAGACAGTTGAAAGTGCATGAGCGCAATTATCCAACTCATGACCTTGAATTGGCAGCGGTAACATCACTATCTCTATGGGGTTCACGTGGATGTATTTATCGATAACAAGAGCTTGTAGTATGTGTTTACTCAAAGGGACTTGAATCTAAGGCAGCATACATGAATTAAACTTTTCAAATACTATGATATAAGTGTGCACTACCCTTCGGGTAAGGCCAATATGGTGGCCGATGCTTTGAGTAAAATAACTATGGGTAGTATGAGTCATGTTGAGGGTGAAAAGAAAAATTTAGCAAAGGAAGTCCATCAGTTGGCTAGATTAGGTGTTAGGTTGGAAGTTACTAATGATGGTGGCATATTTGTTCATGACGGGTCTCAATCTCCTTTGATTCTTGATGTGAAGTCAAAGTAAGACCTTGACCCTACTTTGATTGAATTAAAGAAATTAGTTGAACAAAAAAAAAAGTGGAGGTTTTCTCACAAGGGGGAGATGGTGTCCTTAGATACCAAGGCCGGTTGTATGTACCGGATGTAGATGGATTGAGAACCTTGATCTTACATGAGGCTCATAATTCATCTTATTCGATTCATTTGGGTTGCACCAAAATATATCGAGACTTTAAGGAAGTCTATTGGTGGGGTAATATGAAAAAGGACATAGCAAAGTTTGTAGCTAATTGTCCAAATTGTCAGCAAGTGAAAGCTAAGCATTAAAGGCCCGGTGGGCTAGCTCAAGACATTGAAATCTCGACTTGGAAGTAGGAGGAAATCAATATGGACTTCATTGTTGGATTGCCTCATACTCGAAAATAATATGATTCAATTTGGGTGATTGTGGATCGTATGACCAAATCAACTCATTTCTTGTCGGTTGAGACTTCTTATAGTGCTGAAGATTATGCAAAGTTATATATTCGTGAGTTAGTCTAGTTACATGGTGTTCATTTGTCAATAATATCAGACCGTGGCCCTCAATTCACTTCTCATTTTTGGAAGGAATTCCAACAAGGTTTGGGTACTAAAGTTAAGTACCGCATTTCATCCTCAAACAGATGGTCGAGCAAAAAGGACCATTCAAACATTGGAGAATATGTTGAGAGCATGTGTCTTGGAATTTAAAAGTAATTGGGATGATCACTTACCTCTTATTGAGTTTGCATATAACAATAGTTATCATTCTAACATCGGGATTGCTTCGTTTGAAGCTCTTTATGATAGGCGATGTAGATCACCTATTGGCTAGTTTGAGGTAAGTGAAATGACATTATTAGGCCCAGATTTGGTCTTGGAGGCTATGGAAAAAGTGAGGATGATAAGAGACAGATTGAAAATAGCTCAAAGCCGACCAAAGTCATATTCGAATATGACGAGGAGAGATCTTGAATTTGATGTGGGAGATTGGGTGTATCTCAAAGTTTAACCAATGAAGGATGTTGTTCATTTTGGCAAAAAGGGTAAGTTGAGCCCAAGATTTGTGGGTCCTTACAAAATTTTTAGAACGATTGGAAAGGTAGATTATGAGCTTGAGTTGCATAATGAGATGGAGTTGGTTCACCCTGTTTTTCATGTATAAATGCATTGGTAATGCAAGTTCTATAGTTCCACTGGATGTTTTGACGGTTGGAGAAAATTTGACTTATGAAGAAGTACCGGTACAAATTTTTGATCGACAAGTCAAGAGTTTGAGAAATAAGGATGTGGCATCCATCAAGGTGCATCGGAGGAACCAACATTTTGAAAGTACTACATGGGAAGCTGAAGCAGACATGATGAAGAAATACCCCCATCATTTCCCAACTAACAAGCCTAAGGTTTAGGTAATTCTATTCCTCGAGTCTGAATTCCTCATTCTGTACCATTTTTTCACCGTTATAATTATTAAGAATGCATAATTATTTTTATCTTACTTTATGATATTTGTATAAGTTTTGCATGAAAATAAGCCCTATTTTGCATTTTAGCATGTTAAGCTCTTAGTCACTATTTCAATTCCTATTCATTCAAACTACTTTTGTCTCATTCGCGGACAAATGATCCCAAGGAGGAGATATTGTAATGTACCAGGTATTTTTAAGCCTATACTTGCGTGAAAGGATAATGTTCAAGTGAATTCCTATTGAGTTAAGTAAATTTTAAATGAAGGTTATCTTGGCGATTAGCTTGGTTTAGTTATGTGATTGTTGAGGTGACCTTGGAAGGGCGATTTGTTTATCCTTGGTGTAATATTTTTGGGGCAATGTTATGTGAAGTTAAGACTAAAAAAATTAAGTTTGGTTTGCGTTTGGAATTATTCGAAATGAAGGTATTAAGGTTGCGCAATTGACTTTTTTGCGAGTAATTCTTTTGTCATTGTTGCATAGCTTGCATGGATAGCCTTTGGCATGCCCTTAGCACGACTTGAGTCCATAACATGCCTTGCCATAGCACCATGGGAAAGGATAATACTTCCATACCCAGGTCACATGCCCACTTCCTTGTGTTTGGCATCTTTCTTCTTTTTAAAAGTGAGTCAAAAAGCCCCTTTGCACCACCTGATTTTATGCCCTTTCCCCCACACATTTTTTACCACTTTTTAGTAATTAAATTACCCTTGTAACCCCCCCTCTCCCCCAAAAATCAGTATAAATAACCCATTCTACTTAGTCTCTACATCACTCTTCCAAGAAACAAAATTCCCTAATCTACACTGCTCTCCCAAAACTCTCTCAACACTTAGGCTAAGTATTCTTCAAGATCTCCAAGTCTCTTCATCTTCTCAAGGCTAATCAAGCAAGGTATGTGGGTTTAACTCTTGGTTTTCTTTCAACCAAGAAGTCCTCTTCGAAAAAAAACCAAATTTAGAATTACGAATTTTTAATCTTTGATTTATGTATAATTGCATACTACTTGATATTTGCTTAGTTTAGGGTTATTGATGCATTTTATGATTATTTTTGAATATTTATCAAGGCTTTACATAATTTAATTCAAGCATTTCAGATTTGCATTATTTAAACTAACCTATATATTTTCAAGTCTTAGATCCACAAATAAGTTATTATGATTTTATTCTAAAATGTCCGTACGATTATTTTAACTTTTTTTGAATATAAAACTTGTGATTTTAAGGTTATTGAACCAGTCCCCGACTTGATTTAAGTTGAATTATGAAATTTGGATATTTGGCTTTCATGGAATAATATGAACTTATGAGTTTGGACAAGAATAAGTAAATACAAGTATGAAATGATATTGGGTGATTTAAGACCCATTCAGTTTCATTTTGAATCTTTATTAAGGAGCTATTCTAAGTACAAGTTTGAATATGATTTATTTTACAAGTTATGACTTTCCGAGGTAAATTAACTTTTGATTATTTCTAATATGCATTGTCTATTTTCGTGGGACTTTGACTTAGCACCAAATGAATTAGAAGTGGTATTCGACCTAAAGGGTCTTATATAAAGCTTCTAATCTCATAACTACGTACCACCGTAGGATATTTTGATTTATGCCTTTTTAGGCTTTCTGACTAGTGAATTCATTTAGTACTTCCGTTTCTAGAGTTATACCCTGGCAAGTTGACTCACTCTTTGGCCGATGTGGAGTATTCCATCGGTATTCCGTATCATTGCTCATATGGTTTTATCGGTTATGGTCTTACTCCCACACTTATTTGCTTATGTGATTCTCTATGCATTTTCATGGCATTACTTTACGCTTTACTTTGGAACTGTATATATTGTTTAAGCTTGGAGTTTGACATATTGGGTACATATTCTTTGTCATTATATTTACTTGTTGCATTGCATACCCTCATACTTAGTACATTTCAAACTAATAACTGTATTTTTGCCTACATGCTATAATCATATACGGACAAGAGATCTACCTCATCATCCTCCGCATGGCTAGATTGCTTGTGAATATTTTGAGCTTTGGTAAGTTCCCATTCATCGGGAACAGAACCCTTATCTTCAAGCTTTGCCTTTGTTATTCAGATATTTGATATACTTTCATTTTGACTTAGTATTGAGGAGCCTAGACGTGTATTCTTGGCTCTGTTTATTGTCATTGTTTAGAGGTGTGTCTGGACTATTGCTACACTTGGTATGTTTTTAAACTATTTAACTTATGCTTCCGCTTATTCTTATAAGTTGTCCCTTAGTCCCATTCCCCATATTGCATTGTCATTTATTTGCCATTTACCTTTTAAACCTATTATGTGCAATTATGATTTAAAAGGCTTGTTTGGGGGCCTTCTGGTTCTTATTCGCCGTGTCAAACCTAGGCCCTAGGTTTGGGTCGTGACATTGACTTCACATAACATTTCCCCCAAAATATTATACCAAGGATAAACCAACTGCCCTTCCAAGACCACCTAAACAATCATATAACTAAACCAAGCTAATCGCTAAGATAACCTTCATTTCAAATTTTACTTAACTCAATATGAATTCGCTTGAACGTTATCCTTTCACGCAAGTATAGGTTTAAAAAAATCAGGGTCATTACAGTATTTACATACTTAGTACATTCAATAGGAATTCTCTTGAACATTATCCTTTCACGCAAGTACAGACTTAAAAACACCTGGTACATTACAGTATCCTACATACTTAGTACATTCAAACTTACTAACGCATACTCTATGCCTACATAATGTTACCAAGTAGGAACCGGAGCCCTACTTGATCATCCTCTTCCATGTGGTTAGTACGATCTCTCCCAAGCTAGTTGGTGAGTCCCTTATTCTGGGGATAATGTTTATGTTCTTATGTTATGTATTACAACTCTCTTTCTTTATTGTATATTTTGACTATGATGGTGAGCCTGGTTGCTTGTCTTGGTCCCCGCTAAGTTTTATGGTTAGAGGTGTTGTTGGACATGTTATGTATAATGCCTTGAGCTTTGACTCTCTTTTGACTCTTGATATTTATGATTTGAAATTTGTCCCTTAGCCCTGTTTATCCCTATTTATATATACTCTTATTGTATTTTATTGCTTCCGCGAGAAAGGATGTGTAATGATATGTTAAGAGGCTTGCTTGGCGTCCCTTTGGGTTCCCCATGTATTGTGTCACGTCTAGGCCGTTGGCTTGGGTCGTGACACTGATGTTATCCCCATACTGGAAAAGAGGTGGTCTACTTGACAAAGGTAAACCATACTTCTCCTTACGGGCTTCCCATTTCAGAGAAGTAACTTCCTTACAGGTCTCCCATTTCAGATAGGATTTTCACAACACTTTTAGTGGGTCATGCCTCAACTAATGGGATATGCCTCAAATCTCAATGTTTTGTAACCACACCCTACGAGTCTCTCATTTTGGTGAGGTTACCATATACATATACCTAGCTAGCACATAGTTCAAGAGAAAGGAAGAGGACCCTTGGGGATAGCCCTAACGCCTCCAATCTTATCGGTGCTAATTCATCATACCACAAGAATACATATACATTTATATGCTTTCAAAAGAGGTGCAAGTCATTTCGAATAGTTTTGAATGCATACATGGACTTAAAAGCCAAACATTCTCCATATCATTCATACTTGGGCTCAAAAGAGAATCATAATTCATAATCATAGGCGTAGCCCATTCAAATATTCCAGTGAGGTGTAAACACCCAATATGCTCAACAAGCCAATATCAAAGATATTTATGTGATCACATCCTTGTCATAATTATACTTTTATCAAAATCATATACCCTCCTAGATAATGGGACTTAGTGTAGTAGGACCCTCCTGGATAATGGTACTTAGTGTAGCAGGACCCTCCTGGATAATGGGATTTAGATTAGTAGGACCCTCCTGGATAATGGGACTTAGCATAGTAGGATCCTCCTGGATAATGAGATTTAGATTAGCAAGACCATTCTGGATAATGGGATTTAGAATAGCATCGGACCCTCCTGGATAATGAGATTTAGATTAGCAGGATTCTCCTAGATAATGGGATTTAGATTAGCAGGATCTCCTAGACAATAGACCCTCCTGGATAACAGGACTTAGCGTAGCAGGACCCTCCTGGATAATGGAATTTAGCTTAGCAGGACCCTCTTAGAAAATGGGACTTAGTGTAGCAGGATCCTCCTGGATATGGAACTTAGTGTAGCATGACCCTCCTGGATAATGGGATTTCGATTAGCAGGACCCCCTGGATAATGAGACGTAGCGTAGCAGAACCCTCCTAGATAATGGGATTTAGATTAGCAGGACCCTCCTGGATAATAGGATTTATATTACCAGGACCCTCCTAGATAATATGACTTAGCGTAGTAGGAACTTCCTGGATAATGGGATTTAGCTTAGCAGGACCCTCCTGGATAATGAGACTTAGTATAGCAGGATTGAAATGCCCTAAATATGTGCTTCGGAATGCCCATAATCGTAATTTACATATATCTCAAAATTCATGTGTGATCTCGAAAATTCAACTTCATATTCCCAATCAGGGAGCAAAATTGAGTGGGGAATGGGTATATCCCAGATTTTAGAAGACCCATAGCGAAAAATAATTTTTGCTAATTACGATTTCCAATGACTATCCGCGCCCTGGCCATAAAGTGCTAGGGGCGCAGAGCAATGTAATTGATCAGGCGCAATAGATCTGTGTTGCACTAGGGACGTGGACCAGTACAATATTTTCCTAACTTTTTCTCTTTCGGCCAAGGGCATTGGGGTCATAGCTCCATGCCCACTTAAACATGAAATCACACAGCCATTTTTTAACTGTATAACCTACAAAACCCTCTCTCAAAACCCTCTAAGACTTTATCAAGTCTCTCATTCAAATCTAAGGATCTTGTCACGACCTAAGCCTAGGACCTAGATGTGACACGGTGATTGGGAACCCAGTGGGACCCCAAATAAGCCTCTTAGCTTATCATTCACACATCCTTGGTCACGGAAGCAAAATAAACAACAACAAGAGATATAATTAAAAGTGTAAAAGGACTAAGGGAAGTCTTTAATAGCATAAATCATAGAATAGTCAAAACTCAAGCATAATTACATCACTCGGGGGCCAAGACACTTTCCGGGCTCATGCTCATAGTACCAAGAGTTCAATATAAATAAATAACATAAGCAAGAATAGCATAGCTAGTATCCCCGAACTTCAGGACTCACTAAAGCTAATCTTCAAGATGTCCAAAACTAACCACGTGGAGGAAGATCTGAGGAGTTCCGGTTCCTATATGGTAACATCATGTAGGCATAGAGTACACGTTAGTACTTTCAAATGTACTAAGTATGTAGGATACAATTTAACAAGAGATAGGAAACATAGTCAAAATGCATAATCATAAGCAAGGGATAGTATCTAAGCTATATGGCATGAATGATCAATGCTTGTAGTAAAATATGCTTGTATGGAACATATTACATATGTGGGAAGAGACCATATCCATATAGCCCAAGCAAGGTTTGCTTGAACTCCAAGGCTTTCCACCCTATTGGAAGGTGATTGAGGTACATACCCCTCAACGAGGTAGTGTGGGCTTACCACCCCCACCCCCCAACAAGGCAATTGAGGTACATATCCCTCAACAAAGTAGTACGGGCTTACCATGCTCCCCCCCGACAAGGCGATTGAGGTGCATACCCCTCAACAAGGTAGTACGGGCTTACCACCTCCCGAAAAGGTGATTGAGGTATTTACCCCTCAACAACGTAGCACAGGCTTACCACCCCCCGACAAGGCGATTGAGGCTTAACACTCCCTCAACAAGGTGATTGGGCTTAGCACCCCCAACAAGGTGTGGTCAACTTGCAACACCATAGATACTTTTCATGAATTAGACACAAACATACATTCCTTTCATCATAATAATGTCAGTTGACTCATAGGTCATGCAATAGATCATCAAAAGCTCAAGAATTCTTAATTGGACATTTTACCAAACACTTGGCAGGTATTTAATGCTAGTTCAAAATCATGCAATTCAAGAGTGAAATCATATGAGTAAACTTAATGTAAATCAACCCACTAACATTTGGTAATACCCTCATGCAAGATTCATTGAAACCCCTCATCAAATCTCATCACAGATCATATATCCATAGCTCAAAAACATGCTTAAATAGTCAACATTTCGTGAAACCCCAACATAGTTTATAAACAAATTCATAATAAGAGATACCCATAAATAATCCATCTTGAGAACAAGCAGTTTACATAAACATAAGAGTTAGACACCATGGGTGAAAGGACCCAATGCTTGAAACCCACATACCTCAACTTTGGGGATTCCACTGATGAATATTTGAATGAGAACTTGAAGCTTAAAGGAATTTCTTGAGATCTTAAGATGAGTTTGGGTCACTTGAATTTGAATGAAATATTTGGTTAAGTGTTAGAGAGGGTTTTGGGGATGTCTTGAATGATATGGGGTTGAAAAATGACTAAGTATAGGTGTTATTACGCATAGGCATGCTTAGGCCCAATACCCCAAGGCCTTGGACTGAAATAGGAAAAACTGGCAACAAAATATACTGATCTGCGCCCTGGCCGCGTTGCGCCAGGGGTGCAGATCCTTACTATTTTTCAGAAATCTTGGAAAATAGATTTTTGTTACGGTTGCACTAGAATCGGGGTTATACCCATTTCCCACTCTATTTTTCCCTATAATCATGAATATGAAGTCAGATTTTCGATATAACGCATGAATTTTGAGATATATGGAAATTACGATAATAGGCATTTTTTAGGCACATTTTCGGGCACTTTTTGGGGTGTTTTCATATCTCCCCCTTCGGAACATTCAATTTGAGTGTCAAAGAAACATTTTTAAGAGAAGTAGCCAAGATGATTTCAGCCCAACACGTGAATTCAACAGTGCACTTAATCATCATTTCAAAAATCTCAATAGGTGTCAAAATCACCACAAACTTGTCAACATAAACATGAATGCATGCAAATGACATAAGGGCTGAAATGTAAGAATTGGAAATCACATAGAGGACTTAAGTTAGTACCTTAGGGTTGACTAAAACGGAAGAGATAGGGATATCACTTTTGCATGTCCACCTCGACTTCACATGTGGCACTCTCAACTTGTTGGTTCCTCCAAAGGACCATAACGGAAGCTACATCCTTGTTCCTCAACCTCTTCAGTTGTCTATCCAACATTTCTACTAGAACCTCTTCATTAGTCAAATTGACTTCAACAACACCCACCATATCTAAAGGCATAATAGCACTTGGGTCACCCACACACTTCCTCAACATAGACACATGGAAGACCGAATGAACCATATTGATATCATTGGGCAACTCCAACTCATAGGCCACCTTACCAATTCTCCTCAACACTTTATAAGGACCCACAAATCTTGGACTCAATTTACCCTTTTTACCAAAACAAACCACACCGTTCATGGGTGAGACCTTTAAATAGACCCAATCACCAACCTTAAATTCAAGATCCCTTCTCCTCACATTGGCATAGGAATTTTGTCTTCTTTGGGGTGTTTTCAATCATTCCCTTATCATCCTCACCTTCTCCATGGCCTCCATAACGAAATTCGGTCCTAAGAAAGTCATCTCCCCCACCTCAAATCATTCAACCGGGGACCTACAACGTCTACCATAGAGAACCTCAAAAGGATCTATACCAATAATTGAATGATAGCTATTGTTATAAGCAAACTCAATGTGTAGAAGATGTTTATCCCAACTACCCTTAAACTCCAACACACAAGCTCTAAGCATATCCTCAAGAGTTTTGATAGTTCTTTCGGCTTGGACATCTATTTGAGGGCGAAAGATCGTACTAAGCTTAACCTTGGTAACATGACCTCTTTGGAAGGACATCCAAAAGTGAGAAATGAATTGAGTAACACAATCCGAAATGATAGACAAAGGCACCCCATGCAATCCACCAACTCATGAATGTACAATCTAGCATAATCTTCAGCACCATAAGTAGTTTTGACCGGTAGGAAGTGAGCCGATTTTGTCATTCTATCAACCACAACCCAAATAGAATCAGAATACATTCTAGTCTTAGGCAACCCAACCACAAAAATCTATGTTAATTTCCTCCTACTTCCAATTAGAAATCTCTATATCTTGGGCTATGCCACCTAGCCTTTGATGCTCGGCTTTAACTTGTTGGCAATTATGACAACCGGATACAAACTTAGCAAGATCCCTCTTCATACCACCCTACCAAAACACTTCCCTCACTCAAATCTGTATACATCTTTGTACATCCGGGGTGAATAGAATAGGAAGAATTATGAGACTCATCTAAAATCTTCTTTCTCAAGTCATCAACATTTGGCACACACAACCTACCTTGGTACCTAAGGGCACCATCTTCCCCTTGGGAGAACACCTCCACCTTACCATCTCTCACCAAGGCCTTCAACTCTAACAAGGCGGGGTCAAGATCTTGCTTTGCCTTCACCTCCTTAATCAATGAAGATTTAGAACCATCAACAACCACCACACCACCATTATCAACCTTTTCAAATCTAACCCCTAATCTAGCCAACCGATGGACGTCTCTAGCCACCTCCTTGCCACCATCATCAACATGTGCTAGGCTATCCATAGACACCCTACTTAGAGCATCGGTCACAACATTAGATTTACCGAGGTGGTAATGCAAACTCATATCATAATCTTTAAGAAGCTCTAACTACCTTCTTTGTCTCAAGTTGAGATCTTTTTGGGTAAATACATATTGGAAACTTTTATGATCAGTAAACACATCAACATGAACCCCATACAAGTAATGATGCCAAATTTTCAAAGGAAACACCATGGCGGCCAATTGAAGATCATGGGTAGAATAGTTCTTTTCATGCACCTTAAGTTGTCTAGAGGCATAAGCTATCACCGTACAATTTTGTATCAAAACATAACCCAACAAATTCTAGAGGCATCACAATACAAAACAACTCCTTCCAACCATTTCGGTAGAGATGACACAAGAGCAGAGTCAAGCTTATCTTTCAAAATTTGGAAACTCTTCTCACATGCATCGGTCCACACAAATTTTTTCTTTTTTTTTTGGTTCAACTTAGTCATGGGAGAGGCAATAGAAGAGAAACCACTAACAAACCTCTGATATTAACCCACCAAACCAAAGAAACTTCTAATATCTGTTAGGGTCAAAGGTCTAGACCAATTCCTAATTACCTTCGTCCTTTTAGGATCCACTTGATGCCATCACCAACACCACATGACCTAGAAAGGCAACCTCTTTCAACAAAAACTAACATTTTTCATACTTGGCATACAACTTCTCCTCCCTCAACTTCTCCTCCTCACTATAGGAATAGATCAAGATATCATCAATAAATACCACTAGAAAAAAAATCAAGGTAGGGTTTGAAGACCCAATTCATAAGACCCATGAAGATAGCTGGTACATTAGTCAACTCGAAAGATATAACCACAAACTCATAGTGCCCATACCTAGTCCGGAAGGCCATCTTCGAAATGTCACACTCCCTCACTTTCACTTGGTGATACCCGGACCGAAGATCAATCTTAGAGAAGTGACTAGCCCCTTGAA
>JAPFFP010026458.1:0-16025 GCA_026153255.1 Solanum medicagineum | reverse complement strand
GGTTAAAGAGCATGTACACATTGATGAGGTCTAGCCCATATATGAGATGGCATAATGAATATAGCAATCCATTGGATGTCTTATCTCATTCATCTGATGGAGAAGTGTCACGCCCCGGGAGGGTACCTTAGACGTGGCCAGCACTCAGAGATTATTGCTAGTCCCCAAGTGAATCACTTGGCCTCGTCATGTCCATTCATTCAACACTATCTATTAATCAGCGGAAGACTAAGAAGATAAATGCGCAATCTAAGTCTCAAAATAACATATTAAATAAAATGGCTAGTGGAAAGGAAACTAGCTCAAAAAGTCTCAACATAAGTACTCAACTCTAGTCTATGAAGTATCTATCATAATCAAGTGGTGCCAATGAAAGACCCATGGCTATCTCAAAACAAAATAAAACTAACTCAAGTCTAACTCTACAAAGCTAGATGAAAATAAATAATGATCCTCAGAAGTAAAGGAGGCTCACCAACTCAGCTGAATTCTTAGATCCTCAATGATGCGCGTGTTGACGATCTCTAGCAGCTGCCTCTGCATCATAAAATGATGCAGTCCAAAGGGGACGTCAGTACGTGGAATGTACAAGTATGTAAAATGGCTGAATGAAATAGAAATAGGCAGAATAATATAGAAATAACACCAACTCAGAATATACTCAATCAGAAAATCAAATGTCTATCTAAAGAAAGAATAAAGAGTAGACAAGTGACCCATCAACCAATCAAACCTCATCAATCAAGCTCAACTCAACTCGATGGAACTCGACTCGACTCAGAGTACTTAATGTGGGACTATCTGACAGTTTCTCCTATCTGACAACAATCACTTATGAGCCAGTGATTGTACAACAATCCTGCTGATGTTGCCACAACCGTTATGTACTTTCCAGGTAAAGAACGAATTGAATCCACTAGGGATTCAACCTCAATAAGTCCTCTATTACTTTTAGCGACTTTAACTCAAGAGGCAACCTACATGTAATGGTTATAATCATCACTTATGCTTGACAACATAGTTAATGAGTGCGAATTGGATTTACTCTTATATATTTTGGTGCTCGATACTCCTCCCAAGACTCAATGCTTACAAAAGTCCTCATCTCAATTGGTTATCTCCATTAGCCTCATAGATGTACTCATCAACTCAATTAGTCTCATAGAGACTCTCATCATTTCATTAACTCAACTCAATGGGGTCTTTTGGCCTAACATCTCAATTAACGCATCAACTTAGTGCTCAATTAAGAACTCAAGGACTCAGATCATCATTAAGAAGAAGTCATTTAGACAAGACATCTAGAACTCAGTTATGAATACTCAAGGGATCATCAAGATCAATTCACTCAACTTTATATTCACATCAACATCACAACCAATATACTCAAGTTAACGCTCTAGACTCCATCCTTAGGTTCATTCGTGCATGCTTTCACAAAATAATATATAAGGTTATACGATAACTCATGAAAAGTATTTTATTCAAGAGAACAAGTTTATGATGATCATCAACATCTGAAAATACATGTAATAGATAAAATTTTTAAGAAAATAATCAAGAATCATGTATGTAGACTCATTAGACTCTTAACTTATCTATTACCATCAATGGAGCACATGGGACAATAATCTCATGCTTTAGTTTAGCCTTACATACCTGGTGTGAAGCTTTTGGACAATCAATCGCAAAGAATTCTCCTCAAACTCCTCAATCGTTCGCTCCTCTTCTCTTCTCTTTAGCCCTAGTCATTTTCAAGAACTTAGACTAGTTTAGGAATGAGGTTTAAAAAATGTTTTACGTCAAAAACGATCAATTTAGATCATGTTTTGAGTTTAGGAGGGGTTGGGAAAGGTCTGGGATGCCCCTCACAAAATCTGAAAAAAGTTTGCCTTAGAAACATGGGGTCCGCGACGTAGA
The DNA here is from genome assembly GCA_026153255.1 of Solanum medicagineum. NCBI lineage: Eukaryota > Viridiplantae > Streptophyta > Magnoliopsida > Solanales > Solanaceae > Solanum > Solanum medicagineum. Next base: position 14,105 of record JAPFFP010026458.1, on the reverse strand, counting down.
CTAGTGACATTTTCGTTGTTTTTTCACTGAAAATTCTTCAAATGAGTTTTTTAATCCCGTAGAAAATTTTTGAACAACATCTAAGTGTAGGTCCGCGGTAGGTGCGCGTCGTGCACCTGTCGTGCACCCTCACTGTTTTTGCATCAAAACATTATCTTTTTATCCTGTTGATCTAAAAATCAACCGAGACCACTTTCCCACTCAAGTTTTTTGCTTATCACATATCCAGTGTCGAATTTATCATCGGAGCATGGGAAGACGCATTATGTGCACATCTCTCCTCTAGGGGATTTTGGTAATTTTATCGAGCGTTACAAGAAGCATGAAAATATTTTGATAATGTATATCTCGAGTTTGCTAGTGAATTAAAGAATGTCAAATTGGATCGGAGTTCTGTGCAGATTATCACACTATTATTTAATTCTACCTCACCTTATTCTTGTTGACCTATAGTTCTTACTCCATATAATCTTCCTCTTGAAATGTGTATGATAAGTTTCTACATCTTTTCAAGCTATACTATTTCAGATCTCGAAAATTCAGAAATTTTGATTGATATTTATGATGTCTTGCTTCAGTGCACCTTATAATAATAAGTAGGCACTACGTTCGTCATCACATATTTTACTCAACAATGAGTCGGGGTCGAACCTGCAATAACCCTCCAAATTATTTATATAATTTTCCAATTATTTGTTAACTTGAGTATGTTTATATTGACCTCTGGCCATTTGTGATTTATTAGGACTGTTAGGATGGTTATCTGGAAGTTATGTTGATTTTTGAGTTAGCTGGAAAGTTATACCTGTAAAATGAGTTTTCGAATAAAGTCCTAATAAACGGCCTCGGAGTGGAATTCTGATGGTTCCATCAGCTTTGGAGCAGCCGAGTTAGGCAGGAACATGTCCTATGTGATTATATCATGGTTTGTAAATTTAATTGCCGGAACTAGTTAATAGTTGACTCAGTCAATGTCCTCGAGAAACGTACCCCAAATGAGAATCTTAATAGCGTGGGTAGCTCTGAAATGTAGAGTTTGGACTAGGATAACCCTTCATTTGATATCGGGTACTTCTGGATGTGATTTGACCCCTTAGGGACTTTTCGTTAAAAGTTACAGATAAAGAAGTGGGACACTCACTTTATTGTAGGAAACTTTGTTGAAACTTTTGACCACATCTTTGGATCTAGAGCATCAAAATCCATATAGCTACATAATTCATTTTCAAAAATCAAAGCTCGGGCGAGCCCGAACATCAGGAAAAGAGATTGAAGGATTAATGAAAGGTGGGAGCTAGTGATGTGGCAGGTTGTGGGGGCTGCCACATGCTGCGACCTAGAACTGCCATGTGGAAGTGAGGTGGCAGCTGCATACCTATATACATATAAAGTCACTTTCCAGTTAAATTAATGTATATATATATAGATAATCTTAGGCCCATAAACGGGCCCAATATCCCCTATTCTTTTACCTAGTTAAAAAGGTTATTTACAAAAGATAATATTATAGCAATTTGACCTATAATTTGTTGGCATTAAAAAATAAAAAGAAGATCAAAGATCATGACCTTCCATGCTTTTTTACATAACCACAAAATGTAAAATAATAATAATAATGCTTACTGTTTTTTTGTACAAAATGAACTTCATCTGATTAACAAAGAGCAAAATCATTCTGATGAATATACAAATTTTAGATAAACATTAAGTATATAATTGTTATCCTTTTGCTTTTCAAATAATGTCACTTCTGAAATATCTTGTCTAGTTTGTTCTTTGAAATAGTCAACCGATTTTCTAATCATCCACAATGAGTCCACATTTTGGACTCATATTGATCTTAAATTGCCTAAGATATTATCCTCTATGTGCTATTATACATCAAGTATTGATCTAAATGTGTGTTTGATGCTAGGAATGAGGAACAAGGTACATAAAAGTACAAATCCCAGAAAATCAGGTCAAAAGGAGCAAAAAAGCACAAAAAGGCAATCAAAATCAACCATCGCCTAACATGTTTAATGGTATGCCAAACAGGCACATAGATCACCTAATTTTATAGAACCAAACCCTTCAAATGGTGTAGCAATTCGGCGATGAAAAGAGCAATTCGATGGATTGCAGAAATGATTTGGTGGTCTAATTGGTCGTGACCTAATATTACAGAACTTGAAAAAGAAAGAAGTCAAAAACGATATTTAAATTGGCGATGTATGTTCCCATTCGGCGGATCACTTGATGAAGTCAATGATTTACAATTTGCTTGTTGAAGTTTACAGAAACCAGGATACTTAAAAGTGGTTGAAAATAATGATGGTGTGACCATTCGACGGATTGTCGAATATATTTGGTGATCAAGACTTTGACCGCTGGATAGTACGCCGAATGTGAATAAAGCAAGTTGATTAATGAAAAACAGAGATAATGATGAGATCTTTAAAATTACATCGTTAAAATAGTATGCTCGCTCCAAGAAAATTCATATTGCTAAAGTTTGCATCAATTCAAAAGGATCACATTGAAGGTCAACAACAAGAATAGAATAAAGTGTCTGTTTAATCTTATAAAAATGTCTGAATTTCTCCATAATGATTTGAAAAGACCTCATACTTAAAAGAATATATTTGCTCAAAGTGTCACTTTTCTTCTCTTTGGTACTTAGCCCAACTTAATATTATCTTAACTTTAAGTTGGGTTAAGCTCCAAAGAGAAGAAAAGTGACACTTAACGCAAATATATTCTTTTAAGTATAGGCACTTTTCAAATCACTGTGGAGGAATTTAGACTTTTTCATAAGATTGAACGAACACTTTATTCTATTCTTGTTATTGACCTTCAGTGTGATCCTTTTGAATTGATGCAAACCTTATCAATATGAATTTGCTTGGACCAAGTATACCATTTTAAAGATGCAATTTGAAAGATCTCATCATTATCTCAATTTTTTATTAATCAACTTGCATTATTCACATTCAACGTACCATATAGCGGTCAAAGTCGGGTCTCCAAATATATTCGACAATTCATTGATGGTCACACCATTGTCATGTTGAACCACTTTTAAGTACCCTGGTTTTTGTAAACTTTAACGAACAAACTATAGATCGCCAACTTCATCTGGCGATTCATCGAATATCAACATATATCACTGATTTAAATATCATTTTAACTTCTTTCTTTGCTAGGTTCTGTAATATTAGATAATGACCAATTAAACCGCCAAATCACTTCAGTGATCCGCCGAATTGTTCTTCTCATCGCCAAATTGCTACGCTATTTGAAGAGTTCAGTTCTTTAAAATTAGGCGATCTATGTTCTTGTTTGCCATACCACTGAACATGTAAGGTGATGGTCGATTTTGACTCCCTCTTTTGTACAAATTTGCTCCTTTAAACTTGATTTACTATGATTTGTCCCTTTTTGTATACTATTCCTCATTCCTAGTATCAGATACACATTTAGATTAGTATTTGAGGTAAAATAGCACATTGCGGACAATATCATAGGCAATTTAAGCTTAATATAAATCCAAATTATGGACTCATCATGGACGATTAGAAAATCGATCAAATGTTACAAAGAACAAACAGTACAAGATATTTTAAATGTGACAATGTTTGAGAAGCAAAAGGATAACAATTGTAAACTTAATGTTTATCTAAAATATGTATATTCACTAGAATGATTTTGCTTTATGTTAATCAGATGAAGTTCATCTTATAGGTAGAATAGTAAGCATTTTTTTTTTTTACATTTTGTGGTTATGTAGAAAAGCATGATAGGTCATGATCTTTGATCTTCTCATCATTTTTATGTAATACTTATTTGCGTTTATCTTAATATTCTTTTTAGAAAGTCACTTACTAGCATTAACTGCAACTTAATATATAAGCACAAAAGCATCATCATAGTTAAGTGGATAAAACCTCCTAATAAATTTGTTAAATTCAACAGTGATGGGAGTTGCGTTCAAGGTCGTTGTGGTGGAGGTGGTTTGATCAGAAACATATGGGGAAACTTCTTATTTGCTTACTGCATCAACTTGGGACCTGATATAAGCAATAATGCAAAAATAGCAGTTCTTTTTTATGTCCTTAAATGGTGTGCTTATAGAGGTTTTCCTAATGTCTGGATTGAGACAGACTCCATGTTGTTAACCAAATGTATTGAAAGAGAATGTGAACCGGCGTGGAGGATCAATAACATAATTAAAGATGCTAGAAAATTAGTCGCAAAAAATAGATCCTATATTAGTCATTGCTTTAGATAGGCTAATAGACTTGTTGACAATCTCACCACCTTAAGTCATTGCATTGAAGGACTCTATCTCTTCAACTCTTTCGCAGCCCTTCATAAGCAAGTTGGAGGACTCTCCAATATAGATAGATGGCGCTTTCCAAACTTTAGAACCAAACGAATGAGACCTGCTAGTATTGTACTTTTACATGTTCAATGATCAAAGTTGGAGGTTTAAATAAAAAAAAAATTTCTCTATAAATGCTTCCAAAATTGTAATTAATTTTCTTTATTTTGGTAGAATATAGATAAGAAAAACTTCATTGGAGCATTGACTGGTGAATGACTTGCACCTATAAGTTGAACTGAGTTTTTTTTTAAATTAAATATGGCCTTAGGCCATTTTGTTGATACTCAAAATAAGAGAGGAGAAATATAAAGAGTCTATCGAAGGCGGCCCAAACCGAAAACACAAAACCCAAAAGAACATTATAAAACCCCAGCCTCCTTCATAAGTCTCTTAGGTTTCCAAAAAAAGGCTTCTCTAGTACTCGACAGTTCGATGTAACTGGAAGCTCTAACAAATTCACACTTTAGGCTTCAGTACTTATGGGCAATTAATTTCAACTAAACGTTTTCTATGAACATGAACATGTTGGTCATTGTTATTTTCCATCTTTGGTAAGCACTTTCTTCCAATTGTGCTCTTCTCTGGCATCTGTTCCTCATCACTAGTCTTTTTTGAAGGGATATAGAAGGAACTATTTGCAGTATGAAGATGTTGGTCGTGAAGCACGTTCTATGGGTAAGCTTTGACTTATTTAAGATTGCTAAGCTCAAATCTTTTGAAAGTGCCATAACCCAGTTCCTTTTCCTCTTCCAAGCTTTGTAGATAAGGTTGCATTGGTCATTGTGCTCTACTCCATTGTAGAGCCTGTCTAGTAGATCAGATGCGAAATCCACTTTTTTTATGGGGATATTTTTGAAAGCTTCAATGGTACATATGTAGGAGTAGTTTTTGCACATATGTAGATAGGATCTGAAGTTGTACATGCACACTCCTACCCCCTATTTTTGCAAACTATTATTACTCCATATATATAGGGTCTGATAGGCTTAGTCTTAATGCGTAAGGTGTAAATTTGAGCCTTATTGCAGTTAACTAATTTTTGCACTGAATCGGGAGTTGCTGAAAATTGTGAAACTGTAAACTCCTTCCCTAATCTAATGTTGATTAGCTAGCTTATTTGCAAGTTGATTTGCTTCTATGTAAATGTGGTTTATGCTGGCACAAGTTGCATGCATTAGTGACTGTATCTCTTCTATCTACTCGCAAACAGCCCATGGAATTTTCCACTCAGCTCGAATGATTCTCATTAGTTCTAAGGAGTCAGTTTCCAAGAGCAGATGATTTTCTTGACTGTGCATACAATAGTTCAGGCACCTTAGAATTGTAGTGATTTCTGCCTCTAGGTTAGTTTTGAAACCAACTACCCTTGCTTCAGCATATATAAAGTTGACATGGTAATCCCTTTGACAGAATGCATAGGCACTCTGTCCAGGGTTGCCCCTGCTAGCCCCATCACTATTGCCCTTTATCTGATTGATAGTTGTAAGAGTCCATCTCACAAGGTATTGATAGAACTTTGGTCTAGAAGCTTCCAAGGTTTGTAAAAGCCCTAGCCAATCCATTGGAACATGCATCTATGGATACTTGACTCTAGCTACAAAGTATACGAGTTGTTGACACTGGAAAACTAAGATGTCAAAAGTCATAGCTTTCCATGCCTGAGATTTCTTCTTTTCCACAAGGTGCACATGATGATTAAAGGCACAACCTTCATGATAGGTTGCACCTTCTTAGCAATGTCCCAACTCCATCACCTAGTAATTAACTGTTGTAGGTGGGTTTCCTCTATGATAATGCCGGCACAATGAGCAAACTGCTTCCATAGTTTTAAGGTTATTGGGGCTGTTAGAAAAAGGTGGTTCATAGTCTCATTTCATCTTTCTATATATAGAAAGATATTTATAGAACTATTTATTTTTCTTGATAGCTTTCTTGACAAATTTTTTGTTAGTATGAAATTGTATTTTTATTATTATCACAACAAAAAAAAAGTAATATTAACCTAAATTGAATAATAAAATAAGTAATCTACTATAATTAATTAAAATTTTGATTTGATTAATTTCAAAGTTAAATAATGTTAAAAATACTCTTTTTTTCATTTTTTTTATCATCAAAATTTCGCTCGACAAATATTTAAATTTTGTACATTTTAAATATAATAAAGTAAAAATTTGATTATATGTTTAAATAAAAAGCTACTCCTTTATAATTTAGCAAGTATTTATAATTTACTTTATATGCAAATATGTCATCTATCATTTTATTTGTAAGGTTACTAATTATATTTAAAATAATATATTTTTATATTGAAGTAGTTATTTTAAGTAAATAAAATGAATAGAAAAAAATATTAAGAATTAAAATAATTAAAAAATGGAGTAATTAGTTTAGTTATTATATTAATTTATAAAAGAAAAGAAAGTGAATTGTTAACAAAATCGATTAATAGTTAATTAAGACATCTCATAATGAAAATGTGCATTTAATAAAACGTGTCAAGTTTAATGGAGCTTTAACTATTAACTCCTAACAAAATAAAACAATTGGATTCTTCAAGTTATTTTTTCTAAAAATAACAATAAAAGATTTTCATAATCTTTCCAAGAAATAATTCAACCCCACAACTTAAAGTACATTTGATTTTTGTTTTATTATATGTCTATTGAAATTTTTTAGAAGTTGGATTAACTTTTATGAAAATTTCATACACTCTTGGCATAATGTAACAATTAGTTTAAGCTTATTTGTTTTAGAAATAATTGTAAAAAATGGCTTTAATCATCTTAGTTATGACTGTTCCGTATAATAAATATAATTTAAAAAAGAAATTTCTAGAATAGGTTAATATATGAAATTTGTCTTAGATGGTTAACCATATAGATTGAATTTAGAGAACAAATGTAATGAAAAATATATAATATTTTAATGAATTAGGATAGAACGATAGATATATCCTTTATTCCTCATGGTTCATGTTTTTATTAAAAGATTCTTCTAGAATTATTTATTTTTTTCTTGAAAATATGAAATTACCCTTAATCATAATCTATTTCATCTTTTTATAAAAGATGTTTATAGAACTAATTAGGTTTTCTTGATATCTTTTTATTAGATATTTTGTTAGCATGAAAAGAAAATTTGCCCTTGGTCGTCCTTGGATTCACTCTTCTATATAATAGAAATATATTTTCTCTCCACCTTCACATTGCAATTTTGATCTCATTTTTCATCTGCTTTGAGTGATTCAAAAAGCTATATTGTACGGATTTTTGCAAGGAACGTCATGGTGGTGTCGAAATTTCATTTCGGCTTGTATTTTGAGGTAAAATCTCTATTTTTAGCTGAATATATATTTAACAACCCATCTTGAGAGAAGATGTCTCACATCGACAAAATATAGGAGAGATGCTGGGTATATAAAGTAATGGACTGGTCTATATACTGTGAGGCGCCATTTAGGGTGAGCCCAAAGGGACAAAATCTATAATTGACTAGGCCCAAGAGCGGACAATACTTCACAGTAATGGGCCAGGTCGTTACAATGATATCAGAGTCACTTTGTGTCAGCCTTGTGGATGTGGGCTAGAGTTCAACTGAGTTTAGGCAAATCCCAGTGAGGCCAGACAAACCTCAGTGCTGAGTCTAGACAAATCTCATGCGGTAGGTCAAAGCTCAGCGAAGACGCTGAGTCCATAGAGGGGATGTATGTAACAACCTATCTTGAGAGGAGATGTCCCACATCGACAAAACACAGGAGAGATATTAGGTATATAAAGTAATTGACTGTTCTATATACCATGAGACGCCTTTTGGGGTGAGCACAAAGGGACAAATCCGTGATTGGCTAGGCCCAAGAGCGGAAAAACTTCACAGTATTGGGCCAGGTCGTTATAATATATCAAAAATGAGTAAAAGACTTACATTGCGATATCTCGGTCATTTCTCAATGGAATTAAGTAAAATTTATGTCTAAATTATCCTATTTTCTAAGAGAAACATCGTGGTCTACTTGGATCTTATTGATTTGGTTATATTTTTGTGGAATTTGACTGAGAAGTAATGTAAGAAATATTTTCGATAAAAAATACAACTTCTTTTTTAAGCCGTTTCTTTGTCTTCTAGGATCTATTTTAGGCTTGATTTCTGGTTATGGACTCAGAGTGATGTAGGAATTATTTTATGAGGGTTGGTTTGGTATTTCGGGCGTAGGCCCTATTTTCCTCATTTTAGTTGTACGTTGTGTAATTTCACTCATTTTTTGAGATTTTACAACCAAATCAATGGTAATGACCTTGTGAGTATGAAACGACCCAAAAAAAGTGCTCGAAAATGTGCCTCAAAAATGCCTATAATCATAATTTTTGCATATCTCAAAATCCATGCGTGATATCAAAAACTTAATTTCATATTCGTGATCAGGAGGAAAAATTAAGTGGGCAATGGGTATAACCCTGATTTTAGAGCAACCGTAGCAAAATTTTGATTTTCAAAAATTTACGAAACCAGTGAGGATCCGCGCCCCTTGTGCAATGCAGCCAAGGCACGAACCAGTGTCATCTGTTGCTAGTTTTTGTTGTTCTGGTCCAAGGCCTTGGGGTCTTAGGCCTAAGCCTTCCTATGCGGAAAAACACCTATGCTTAGTCATTTTGCAACCCTATATTATTCAAGACATTCCCCAAAACCCTCTCTAACACTTAGTCAAATATTTCACTCATTTCAAGTGTGCCAAGCTCACTTTTGACTTAAGGAATTTATTCAAGCTTCAAGTTCTCATTCAAATCTTCATCAAGAAAATCTCCAAAGTTAAGGTATGTGGGTTTCAACCATTGGGTCCTTTCACCCATGGTGCCCAACCTTTCTTTTTGAGTAAATTGCATGATTTCAAGTTGATTTATCTATAGTATTTCTTATTATGAATTGATTATGAACTATGTTAAGATTTCATAAAAGTGTGACTGTTTAAGCATGTTTTGAGCTTTGAATCTATGTTCTATGATGAGATTTGATGAAGGGTTTCAAGGTATACTGCAGGAGGGTATTACCAAGTGTTGGTGGGTTGATTTACATTAAGTTTTCTCATATAATTTCACTCTTGGATTGCATGATCTTACACTAGCATTACATACCCATCAAGTGTTTGATAAAATGTACGATTTAGGGTTCTTGATTTATGATGGTCTATTGCATAATTTATGATTTAAGTAACTTTATAATGACTAAGGGTTTGTATTTATATGTTGATTTCTTAAAAAGTACCTATAGTGTTGCAAGTTGACCATACCTTTTGTGATCCTTTGATGTGATGGTTTGATGAGCTATTATGTACTCCCTCCTAAAGGATTACATCGTAAGGTAGGGATAATCTACCGAAAAGGGCAATAACATAAGGTAGAGAAACTTATGGTTCCTACTTAAAAGATTATATCGTAAGTTTAGGGACAACCTACTAAAAAGGACATGCCATAAGGTAGGATCTCTCTTAGCGACAATATTGTACCATAAGGTAAGTGCACCCCATATTCTTATCGAAGAGATTATGTCGTAAGGTAAGGATACCTATTGACTTCAAACGATGAGGCCATGTAGTAAGTTAGGATTAATAATGACTCTTACCGAAATGATTGTAGTAAGGTACGAGGCATCTCATATTACCTACATCAAAAGACTATGTCGTAAAGTAGGGGTATTGGTAACACTCTCCGAAAATTGTAAGGTGAGTGGGTAACTACTTGGTCATTCTCATGCACGTTTGTATAAGGTTAAAAAGTATATATATTCCCTATTGAGCTTATGTTCATTGATTATGATTTAAAAGCATATTTTATTCAAAGCATTGATCATGCATGTCATATTAATATTATGTTATCTATTGACTATGTCTATGCATCTTGACTATACATGGCTTATGATTCTTGTTGCATTGCATCCCATATACTTAGTACATTCTAATGTAGAAACACATACTCTATGCCTACATGATATTACCATGTAGGAACCGGAGCACCTTTGAATCATCCTCCTTGTGGCTAGTTCAGTGCTATGAAGATAAGTTTTGGTGAGTCCTCAAGTTCGGGGACACTAGCTATGCTACTCTTACTATTGTTATCTCTCTATGTTGAACTCTTGATACTATGAGGGTAAGCCCAAAAAGTGTCTTGGCCCCCGCCCTATCTATGCTAGAGGTGTTGTCGGAACAAGTGATGTAACTATGCTATGATCTTGCCTTTTGAATGTTTTATGGTTATCATAGACTTTTCTTAGTCCTGTTTTCCCTATTTATATCTCTTGTTAATTATAATTTTGCTTCCGCGATCAAGGATGTGTGATTGATATGCTAAGAGGCTTGTTTGGAGTTCCTTCGGGTTCTCCATTCGCCATGTCATGTCTAGGCCCTGGAGTTGGGTCATGACAGAGTTATGTTTTGACAGCTGAGAATCATTGGAGATGACAAGAAAGGGAAAAGTTTGGGTGGAATGATCCAAAGTGCGAAGGACCGCCTTCCAGGTGGACTAGGCTTTTTTAACCCTTAGACTGAGATGAAATGTGTGGATGATTGAGCTAAAATGTGCAAGTGTTCTGTATATGAACTGATTTTACTGGGTATGAGTTATTTATGTCTTGTTGTATGATGATATTGGACGGGAACAGTTGTATTAAGGACTGTATTGGTTGTAGCTGTTGTATTAGTTGAGTTCTAGCACTGTTAGACTATGGGAGGGCTTACTAAAGGCTAGATATGGGTTTATGCCGTGCCACAGGTATGTATACTAAGTTTGCCTCTTGTCTCTGTGTGTGTAGCCTGATGTTACTGAGATATGATTGCTTATGTAGCACCCCTATAAAATTACCGAAATGCCCCTAAAATGTATCATGCGCGCAACGCGTCTTCCGAAGCTCCAAGGGGAAACCGAGACTAGATTTATGATCAATGTGGAAAATAGAGTCAGAAAATGATCTCGACCCCATATAAGAGCAACCGGGTCGAAAATTAATTTTCACAAGTTGGCCAAGAAACAGTGAGGGTATATGACAGGGCCGCGACGTGGACCCATTGTAGACCCAAAAAAGTGAGGATGCATGATAGGGTCGCGACACGGACCCATCGCAGACCCAGACTTATGTTTTTCCTTTAATTTTCAATGGAGATTGAATTTCCAAAAATACATTGATGGGTCCGCATCATGGACCAGTGTAATTTTGGTGACGAATTTTCATTTAAATTCAAGAAAGGATATTTTGGGTATTTCTAACCCATTTTAATACCCAAAAATATATTTTTAAGAACTATATGCAAGGGTTTCAAGAAAAAAAAACCTAACATTCTCAGAAGTTTTAAGCATAAGTTTTGAGGGAGCAAGTAAAGAAGAGCCTAAGGATTGAGGGTATGGGTACAACTTCTTATTGAAGATTAGTACAATCTCCATCCTAGGTATATAAAGGCTACCCAAAACATGGAATTGTTCTTCCATGTGCCCCAATGTATAGTTTAAGTTTTAAGTTGGTAGTTGAGGGTCTTGAGTTGAAGTTCTTGAAGAACTTCTTGAATATTATCTTTATTTCTTGAATATTATCTTTAGTTATATATCCTATTTCAAATTGATGATCATCCTACTTGTATTTACTGATTTTATGCGTTATTGTATGATTTTTATCTAAATTGCATGTTTCCCTTGCTTGATACTGGCAGAACAAACCTAGGGGTTTTGTCTAGAGCCTTTATCACATGATTGTATCTGCTGGTTCTGATCTGGGTCTTGAACTGAATGAATTGAATGTTGATAATTATGAATTGAGAACCTCAAAGAGGTTGAATGTAATCTTAAAGAAATATTCCTAACTCTTCAAGTTAACGAACGAATAATGAATTTATGTATTAGTCCGAAAGGGGCTAAAAGATGACAAAGGATGGATACTGATGTTTATGAGCATGTTGAGTCTATCGGAGAAGTATCGAGTACCAAAATTGGTAAGAGTGTGTCCCACTCACACTCATAACTGTGTGGCCAGCGTAGGTGAGGATTGACCATGAGCAACGGATGTTTCCTCAGTCCCAAAAGAGGACTTAATGTAATTTCTACTTTTGATCCCATAATGTATGCCTTCTACCCTTGCAAGTTACTAGGCGAATGCCTTAACGACATCGCTTCATTGTACCATCACTAGCTCATAGGTAATGGGTGTAGGTCTGAGAAACTCCCATATAAGGTTCCCTCTTGATAGTACTCTTATGTCAATGTTGAATTTGTGGGTTTTAATGAGTGTTAAATGAAATGGCATCTATTCCTTATTCGAGATGAGATGAACGCTAAATGAATCGATGTTTCTGTGCACCCTGCTTACCTCGCTCACTTTTAGCCCATTTTACATACAGTATATTGCGCTCACTAATGCCTCTTTTGCGCTGCAACATTTTATGATGAAGATTTTATAGATAGAGGACTTCAGCAGCCCAATCGTTGAGATTCAGAGCTCTTATTTCAGACCGTGGTAAGTCCTCCCCTGCATTCGGAGAATGATTATGTCATTTACTTTATTTCAGTATTTTTCTTTGATTGTGGTAACCATGGCATGTTATGGTACCTTCTTAGAGCACAGTTATAGAGATTTCATATACATAGATGGTTATTTGTTGATTGTTTGGATTGTACGTTTCCCCTTTCCTTCTATAGAGATACTTCTTTCATGCTTATTATGATAGGGATTGTGATATCCCATTGACAGTCTGTTATTTATTTGTATCTTCTGTATATGATTTGATTGAACGAATACAATGAGACTACGTAGTCTGCTTGGGACTAGCAATAGTCTCCGAGTGCCAGTTATGCCTAGGGTACCCTTCCGGGGCGTGACAAACTGGTATCAGAGCACAGAGTTCGAGTGTCCTAGGGAGTCTATGAAGTCGTGTCTAGTAAAGTCTTGTTTATGGGTGTGTTGTGCACCACATTTCATAAGCAGGAGGCTATGGGACATTAGGAAGCGTTACCTTTTTTCTATGATCTGAGTTCGTGCGATAGAGTTCAGCCTTGTAGAAATTTCATTTTTTAACTCGTGTGTTTAACGCTTACACAAAATGCCGCCGAAAAGAACTGCCGCTCTGAGAGATGCCCCAGCCCAAGGTGCTGAGAATGCTCAGCACTAGGCCTCAGTTCAGGCCGAGGCTTGGGTCACGCACCAAGCCCCGTTAGGGTGGACCGGCATCGTTGCCGATGAGGCTTGGGAGAACCAACCTATATCTATGCGCTTCCTATACATATCATAAGGGATTTATAGATTTGACATACCTTTAAGAAGATAAATAGTGATAACAAGCCAAAAGGAAATGCATATGGCTAGGCCGTTGGGGCCACGGTGCTTAAAGTATGAGACATGACCACACTTTAATTTACGTAGTCTACAAAGCCTCTAGATATGGAAGAGCATCTGATAAGGGTAGGGACAGGCCCCACTTCGACTAATTGTACAATAAAAAATATAAGCTCCAGACACAAAGCTGCGAAGCAACCTGGAGCTTAGTAATAACAGTTCGATGTCCTGTACTCCTACTGGGGAGATCTACTAGCACCTATACGTGCAGCATGAAATGCAGGTCCACCCTAAGGGACATCAGCACGAAATAATGTACTGAATATGTAAGACAGGAAATACTATATATGAAGTATCAACTCAAATGAAACTATGCACTGGTGTAGGATAAGAGACCACCTTTAGTTATACTGTGGGATCATGTACTTTATGT
>JAPFFP010026447.1:0-16027 GCA_026153255.1 Solanum medicagineum | reverse complement strand
ATGTTAAAGAAAAAATTCTTAACTTTTGTTTATCCCCCTCCTCCCTTTTCAAGCCCCTTCGGCTAATAAAAAGTTAATAATTTATCTTTTTAGAAAAATCAAAAAAAATTTCTTATCCCATCCAATCCAACCCCTTTCAATAAAAAAAAAAAAAGTAATATGCTTTTTGAATGAGTCCCTTTATTCATATTACTCATTAAATTATCCATTTTTAAATGGGTAATATGTGCTTTATTCATTTTTTATCCATCTTAAATAGGTCGGATTACCAACTCATTTAAAATGAGTAAATCTGGATAGATACCTAAATAATTTACCTATTTTGTCAGCCCTACTTGAAAATTGACTTTGATAAAAATAAAAGACATGTAGACAGTATTAAAACAAAATTTTGATAGTTCCATCAGTTTCAGAATAGCTATTTCCAGTTAGAAGCATGGTTGGCTCAAGTTCCAAGCCTTTTAGTGTAAGTTTAAGCAATTTAGAGTTTTTAACATTTCAAAATTGGCCCAAGGCTGACTTTGGTCAATACATGCAACCCTACAAAATTCGTTTGGAACTCCATAAGCACAAACCATATATGCAACCCCACAAAAATTTACATTCCGAACTCAATGAAATCGTAAGAAATTGAATTTGAGATCTCCTTGACCCAAAATTCAATTAGGCACGAAATATCAAAATGCTAATGAAACACTCAAAAATTTAAGATGAAGCTCCTTTTAGAACTAAAATCACATCTCTCAGAACAATCGAAACTATCAGAAACCCAATACGACCATCGAAACTCAAAACATTGACCAAAGTCAAACTATAACTCAATTTTCAACTCCAATCCTAAAATCCACATAACTACTCCAAATCTAATTTCAACAACTTTTTTAGACCAATTTCCATATTTTAGAACTGATGAAATCAACATAGTTCTGTTCCAAACTTGGATCTATAAAAGACTCAAAATTTTAAATTTAGGCAACTTCGCCTTCAAAAATTTGATCTTTAGCAAAGATCTCAATTTTTTTTTACAAGATTCTCAAAATTTAACTTTCAAAATTATTCAAACGTGACTCAGGACCGCTAATGAGAGGAATAAAATAATAATCAGAAATACAAAAAATGACCTTTAAGGTCATTACATAATAACAAGAATTAGAGTATTCGCCCTCGTATGATAGTTAATTTTTAAGTACTTGAGTAATTATTATCAATATATATATGAGTAAACACTTTTAGTTTAAAAGAAGTGAAAGTGATCTGCATGTAAGGTGGCTGAGAAAAACTTAGTATAACATGCATTTAATAAGCTGATATACTAGCAATGCAAATTAACTTCTGTAATAATCTAAAATCGGTCGATAAAAAATAGTCTTGGTGAACATAATTCCGATTAATTTTATCTATTGGATTTAAATCAAATATATTATCAATCATAGTCAGCTATATATATCTTTCACTGAAACGTAAGTTTAAAGTATCTCCCATTTTTTTCAATTATTTTGGAAATGGACAACTAATAGTAAAATAATTGCATACTGCTTAATTATCTTCATATTTCCTGTGAGATTCAACCTCAACCTAATTCAGTTCTATATTAGACAGCGACTGCTAATTCATACTTCTAAATAGAGATTTAATTTGGGTGTATAATTACTCCAAAAGTATTTGGCAAAAATTTGATATAGTTGATCTATTGTTTCTTTGAGGAGGTTCATGGTTGAAAAACAAATAAATTGGCATGGGATGTAGGAAATTCTATATAAGGACATACATGATCCTAAACAAAAGTAATTTATTCAACTAAGATAGCATTCTCTTTGAAACCTTTCTAGTTAAGTCTTCAAAGTGGTCTTTCCTTTTTCCTTTTGTAATAGATTGGACATCTTAGCCCTTAGGCATGTAAAAGAAAAAAGAGTCTTGTGCTATACCAGAGTCTTCTTAGTCTTTTTTCCACAATCATGGGCACTTTTTTCATGGAGATAGAATAAATTTTTAAACTTGTTAATAAGTTATCCTGATAATTTTCATAATCATTAAAGACTCTCATTTTTGTCCGTTCATAATAAATTAAATTATTATATCAAATAAATAATATTTTATTGATTTTATTTATATAAATATTGTATTTATTCTAATGACAAATATTATTTATATATAATTTTTAGATTAACACAACACATACGTAAAAAGCATATACATTAAACTAGTCTATTCATTAAGATAAAGTACAAATTATTAGAAAGGAGATTTCACATCATGATTATGATGATTTCACCATATTCAAAAATTGCCTCATTACTTTAGACATGAATATCTATAATAATCTAGCATATGCCTTAACCATATATGTCTCGCTTGACCATCACATTATGAAGTTTGATTCTTTTGTTGATATCTCATATGATTTCTTATGCCAATAAAATATTTTTGGCTTTGATAAAAGCTAATTTCTTTTTTAGAGTTGATGTTAGGAAAAAGGCTTACTAATGTTTCACAAAGCATCAGGACATAACTTTGTTAGCAAAAAGTACTCATAATTATAAGTCTTAAGTCTGTAAATTTAGTACTCCCTTCGTCCCATTTTATATGGTACTCTTTGACTTAGCACCGTATTTAAGAAAAAAAGAAAGACTTTTAAAATATGTGATTTAAAATCATTCTTAGATATTTGTGTGGCTGAGAGTCATTTCATTAAGGGTAAAAAGGAAATTTTAAAGGTAAAGATTAAAGTAAGATGAGATTTTTTTTTTTTTAGACGGACCAAAAAGAAAAGAACGTCATACGGAGATAGAGAGAGCAATAGTTTCTTTTAGGGGGATCAAAATCAAATTTGTGTGAGTGATGTATTAGGAGAGTTCTTGACCACATATGAAAGTTGTGACCACATTAGTCACATCTTCCCCAATAATGTCCCATCGCTTTCGAAAAAAAAAAAGCCCTAATAATCCATTCGGCCCACGTATATTGTTACCTTTCAAAAAGAACAAACTCTTTGACTTTTGCAATTGTGGACACAATTTGTACAACGACATATTCAGCGAAAATTTTACAAGTAAAATCTGGAAAGAGTAGAATATATACAGACCTTACACTACTTCATAGAAATCTGAGATTGCTTTTGACAAATCCTCATCTCAAAAATGATCAAGCCCATGGGCACAACCTGTAATTTCATAATTTTGCTCTCTGTTGTCACATATGGTATGTTTTGCTTCATATCAAAGTTAATAGCTCTCTAGTTTCTTAAACTATACTTTGAAGGCATAAAGTAAAGATTTAAAAATGATAACTTTAATTAGTTTCAAAGTTTTAAATATTGTAATAATAATTTGATGATGATTATTTGAGTGAACTGGTAAGTAATAATACTATCTATCATAAATTTTTTGGAATAAATAATAAAATTTTGATTAATATTTCTAAGATCTTTCATATTTTTAATATAGTATACATAGATAACTTCATCCTGGCTGCATATATGATATCTCTATTGTTTGTCAATCCTTTCAACAAATTAGAGCTAACATTTTATTCAATAAAATATTGGTTACTTTGACAAATATATATTTTAATATATGTGTTGTATTAGTGTACTGGACTAATTTTTTTAAATATATATTTAGTACTAGTGAACCAAACAATATGTATAAAGATATTGGATGGGAATGAGAATAGAATATTTTAAAGTGAGCAAGGGACTTTAATTTGTTCATGCTAGGAGAATATGCCACTGGATTTTCTTGTTGTATGTGTCTTGGTCAAATTTGCGTGTCGTAATTTCGTTTGATGAGAATAACTTGGCGGTCCTATCACCTATGTAGTCAAAAAGAAAGGTGAATATTTCTTTGATTTTTATTAATTTTGAGGCGTAATTTAGCAGTGATAAATCTAGAAATTCCTATAAAGACATTTGTAATGATATAACTTCGTCACCATGGGTAAGTCAATGGAGGAGGAAATTGGATCAAAAAATCTTTAAATAGTTAGTAGAAAATTTTGAATCTAGGTCAATATTGGACGAAATTTGAGTCATATGAGATGTAGGACAGTCTGTGTAACGTCCGGTAAAATTATCAAAATGCTGCTAAAGGAGGGACACACACATAATGCGTCTTCCCATGCTCCGTTTGTAAATTCGAGATCGAATTTGCAATCAACGCGAAAAACTGAGTGAAAAAATGATCTCGACCCAATTTTAGAGCAACCGAGTCAAAAAATAATTAAACGAAAAACAGTGTTGATGCGCGCCCAGGCGCGACGTGCTAGGGACACACACTTACACTTATATTTTTTTGAAAATTTTCGACGGAAAGTGTAAAATTCATTCAGAGGATTTTTGGAGGGAAATGCACTGGTCCGCACCCGAGGCACGTCGCAGACCAGTGCAATTTTCATGATGTTTTTTTCTTTTAATTTTGGGAAGGGTATTTTGGACATTCCCAACATATTCCAAGTCTAATAAACTAGTATTAAGATCATTTTCCTCAAAATTAAGGGTTTAAAACTCATTTTTCTTAGCGTTCAAAGTGAGGGTTTTTGAGAAGAGAAGAGAAGAGGCGTCTAAAGTCTTGAGCTGGAGTTGAATTCCCTGGGGAGATTGGTGTTAATCTTCACCCCAGGTATGTAAGGCTACCCAA
Organism: Solanum medicagineum; assembly: GCA_026153255.1. Classification (NCBI taxonomy): domain Eukaryota; kingdom Viridiplantae; phylum Streptophyta; class Magnoliopsida; order Solanales; family Solanaceae; genus Solanum; species Solanum medicagineum. Next base: position 11,393 of record JAPFFP010026447.1, on the reverse strand, counting down.
ATCGTTAGATAATGTTCATCCACCTGCTCCTTCATCAATTTTGAGTCGAGACTAGATGTATTAATTGTATACTTTAAAACCTATGATTCTTGGATGTTAAGATCTTTTTTATGTTGGAGTTTCATGAATATAATTGAGTAAATTTACAAGTTTCATCACTATTATCATGATGTATGAATGTTACTTGAGTACTTGATGACCCAACTCTAAGTTGGTATATTTCCTTGCTTATTCATTAAATTTTAAATTTCAAATCTAACCTTCTAGAACAAGTAAATTAAACCTGGGAAGTATGTTCTTGTTAGTTATGCATGTCATGAATTTTCTAATGTGTCGTACGTGTTGAGCATGAGTTATCTGATGTCACTTAACTGTAATTCGTGAGGGTCTTGCATGATGTGAATAGAGTCTTCAATTGCATTGTTTGAGTTCATATTCTGAGTGATGGAGTTAATTGAGAACATTGATGTTGAGTTGAATGAGATGAGTTAAAGAGATGAGCTTGAGTTAATTTTTATTGAACCCGTTTTAGTCTTGAAAGGAGTACTGAGCACCGAGTTGGGTGACTGAAAACCACCCCAGAACTACGTAGCCAGCGTAATGGCCGCACAAGATAATTTTGGTAGCCCAAGTCCCCATAAAGGGACACTCTCTTAGGATCCGAGAGAGAGAGAGAGAGAGAGAGAGAGGGGGAGGGGGGTAGAGTGTTGAGCGCCCTTTTCCATGGCAAGTTAAGGGTGGGCGTAGCAATGATGCCGATTAGTTGTACATCACCAAAAACTCATGGTGGTGGAGAGTTATGTCTGTTAGAGAAACTTCTAAGCATCACATGAGTCGAGCATATCACGATTTTCAAAACTGAGTTTCATTAAACACTGAGTCTATTTCCAAAGCATGATTTCAAACTTCAAACCTGCATGATTTACTTGAGTTGAGTTATGAGACAGAGAGTTGAGTCTTGAGTCGAGTCAGATGGTTGGTTTGAGCCTTATCTGTTTACTTTTAGCCTATTTTATATACTGTACAATCCACATACTTACACCATTCGGTGCTACATCATTTCATGATGCAGATTCAGCAGATAGAGAACTTCAGCAGACGCACCGTTGAGGTTCAACATCCCTAGTTCCAGACAATGGTGAGTCCTCTCCTGCATTCGAAGGAAAACCCTTTACCTTTTTCTTTACATATCGAGTTGTTGTTTGAGTCTATGGTAACCATGATCTATCATGATACCTCTTAGACATTTAGAGTAGAGGCTTCATAGACTTAGAGTGAAGTATTATCGAGTATTCCCTATGCATTTTGAGAAACTGCTTATGTTATTTATATCTTTTCTTTAATGATATCATTGAGTATTCTTCCACTGTCGAGTAAGATGTGACGATGAGGCAAAGGGGTTCGCTTGAGGACTAGCGATAATATTTGAGTGATAGTTACGTCCAGGGTACCATCTTGGGACGTGACAAACTTAGTACCAGAACACAGAATCCAAATGTCCTAGGGAGTCTATGAAGCCGTGTCTAGTAGAGTCTTGTTTATAGGTGTGTTGTGTGCCACGCTTCATAAGCAAGGGACTATACTTCTTTGATATTCTGAGTCTTACGATAGAGTTTAACTCTATAAAATTCCTGTCTAATTCGTGCGTTGCTCATTTGTAAATCATGCCTCCTAAGCGCACAGCAGCCCAATGCTATACCCAAGCCCCAAACACCGAGGCCTCTACCCAGACGAAAGCGAGGAGAGGGGTTGACCTGCCCGAGTTGCTGAGGCTCCACAGGCACCTCTTGCTCAGCCAGCTTCCACTTCTGAGACAGAATTCAGAGGAGTCATTACAATACTCACTCAGCTAGTGGCCTCGCAGAGCAATAACACAGGTCCCCAAGCTACTAGCTCTAGTTTCCAAGAGCCCATAGTTGCTACAGCTCAGAGACTTCTTGAGGATGAACCCGTGGATCTATACGGGGTCGAAAGTTGAGGAGGACCCATAGAATTTCATTGGCAAGATGTACAAGGTGTTGAGGGCTATGCATGCAACTGGGGTTGAAGGAGTTAAGCTTGCCTTCATCAACTCAAGGACATGGCGAATGTGTAGTATAACTAGTGGGAGAATAGTCGAGGTGAAAATGATAAGCCTGTTGAGTGGGATGAGTTTGAGAGTGCTTTTCTCGACCACTTCTTTATCCAAGAGTTGAGGGAGGCCAAGATTGAAGAGTTCGTGAACCTGAAACAAGAGGGGATGACCGTCAAGGAGTACAACCTCAAGTTCATTAAATTGTCTAGGTATGCTCCAGAAATGGTCCAGAACATAAGGGCAAGGATGAGGAAGTTTGTGTCAGGATTGGGCAAACATGCGAAGAGAGAACGCAAGGCAGCGTTACTGATTCCGGGCATGGACATTTCCAGACTCATGGTTTATACCCAGCAAACTGAGGAGGATAAGAAGAAAGACAGAGAAGAATACTTGAGCAAGAAAGCCAAGTCAACCGGGCACGAGTCTAACCAGCACAAACAGGATAAAAGGGACAGGTCTTACTTTCAGAAGAAGCATTCGGGGTATGCACCATCATCAGTCAGTGCACCGACTCCAAATGTCAGGTATGATACATTTTTGTAGGTTGTGATCCCGGTTCTTCTTGCTAGCATTCTTCATTACAAGATCGAACTTCGAGATCACTTATGAGGTAGTTGTTTGTATCTTCAGTAAGCCTTCGAGGATTCCACCTTATGTTTTGTTCTATTTGGAAACTAGATATAGATACTTGTACTTCAATTCAACCATTTTTATTTAGAGGCCTGTACATGTGGCACCAGTTCTGGGATAGTTGCAACTTTTGATTTTCTATACTTATTTATCTTATTAGAGTATATTATCTTCCGCTTTTATTATCATGTTGAGTTATTTAAGTTTTGGTCTGACTCGCCTTAGTGGGTTAGGTGAGTGTTATCATACACGGATTTAGGGTTGTGACAACAGTGACACCTATCATATTTTTAGACCCTTGATGCCTTATTTTAAATACTTTCTCATTTTTAAACTTTGAGAGCTCCACTTGGACGACTTTTGCTTGATTTTCTGAAGGTTTTTAAAAAAAAAAAAGTATTTTCCACTTTCCTTATCATTACCCATTAATTATCCCTTGATTTGAAAATCAAATTTCGAGTATCTAATTGACAAAAATTAGGGATATTATGAACGTTGAAAAGTTCACGAAATTGATGATTGTGAGCTCGTTTCAACTTCATTTTCAAATTGGTATTCACTGGTGGTTTTCTAATCATAAAAGAAAAACTTTCATCCAAAAATTTCTAAATTTTGACATTAATTTCTGGTAATGAATTTTTGAACAGTTTTTTTCTTTTTCCTAAATTGCTTGATTCTGGTGTTGTTAGTTTCGTATCGTGATTGTAAATTCATTTTTGAGTAGGTTGTGGTACTTCAGATTTGATTCAGAAGGGAAAGGCATTGTCATTAGAGTGATTGACTGGACAATTTGAGACAAGTGATCCTAAATCTTGTTGAGTTTAATTGAACTTGGTACTTTTCTTTCAATGTGAAACTTTGGGATTAGTAAATTATTCTAGCAGATATGATTGGGTAATGAGGATGTGGAGGTGATGACATGTACAAATTGATTCATGAATTTATGCAAATTTGTTATTGATTAAGACTTGTGAGTTGATGTTGTGAATTGGGCTTATAATGTCAATTGATGAGAATATAGTAATCATGTTGTGCTAATTGTTGAACTTTAATTCATGTTACATGGAATTATCCATTAAAGTACTTTTATATGAAATATTGAGAAATTCATACCTGAGATATTATTGAAATTATTGAACTAAGGCTTGCGAAATGTGAGCTAAAATGATGAATAGTCCTAAGTAATGATGACAAAAGGTTATTCAAAGAGTTGAGTTTATGATATGATGTGATTACTATGTAATGTGTTGATGATACTAGTGTTGAAACAAAAAAGAGAATGATTAATGATTATTAAATAAACGATTCATGTGGACATCTTGCTTATTCTTATACTTGTGAAAGTGGTTATTGTGTTGTGATGAAAAATATTTGATGGATCCTTCATTGAAGATGAAAAGCCGAAAGAAAATGGTTCCAGTTAGATAATAATGAGATTGATTTAACATGATTATTGAATGTATGGATAATGTTGACTCTTCGCATATTCTCATGCCTATATGATCAGGGGCGGATCTACGTGGCAAGTTTCGGGTGCTCGAGCACCCATTGACCCCGAAATTTTTTTTTGTATCTATATAGAAAAATGCAAATATTGTATAAATATAAAGGTAAACATCCAATGAACAAGAAATGTTGTGGGTGCTTTGGTTCTTGTTGCCCTCTTAAGCCTCAAAGCAAGTTGCCAATGAGGGATTAAATCACATTGGCAACACCTTCTTTTTTGCATTAAAATGCACCTGTCAGATGAGCACGGACCGAATTCCACTGGCAACACCTTCTTTTTTGCATTATAATACACTTGCCAGATGAGTACCCATAGTCATTAAATTCTGAATTTGCCATTGTGTATGATATTTGTTTATGTGTTGCATTGAAGCATGCCGAAGGAATATGGTTCCGAAAAAATGAAAAAGAAAATAAACAAATGTCAAAGGAAAATGATTTTGGCAAAAGAAAAAGGAGAAAGAAAAGACGAAGGGAAATGATTCTGGCAAAGGAAAAAGAAAAAGGAAGAGAAAGAAAGTGTCGAAGAAAAATGATTTCAGTGGATACATGGCACATGTGTGGCGCCCATAGGTTCCGGTCTAATTATATTGATGTGTATCGTAGGACAGACATATATCACGGGTACTTGACATTTATATCATATTGCTTACATTTCATAGCATTTTATTTTATTTCATATCATTTCCTACTTGAAAGTTGATATGTGTACTAATTATAATGTATTGAATGACTCAAATTTTGTATATTTTTTAGATTAAATTATTGAAAGGGTGTGACATGTATCGAATTACTCTAATCTAGTATATTGTTGAGATTGAACTATGAAAACGCTGTGACATGTTTTGAATGACTCGAAGCTTGTATATTGTTTAGATTAAACTATTAAAAGGTTGTGACATGTATTGAATGACTCAAATCTTGTATATTATTGAGATTGAACTATTAAAAGGTTGTGGCATGTATTGAATTACTCGAATCTTGTATATTATTGAGACTGAATTGTTGAAAGGGTATGATATGTACTGAATGACTCTCATTTTGTATATTATTGAGGTTGAACGATTGAAAGGTTGATGAGCATTACAGGCCATGGAAGGTGTATGTGGTGGAAGCCCTTGAAGAGTTGGGCAAGGAGGCTGACCACGAATCCCAACCATGTTTTTCTCCATGAACCATGCTGGTTCATGTAGGGGCCACTCTTCCTATATAGAAAATCGTTATCCATTATCATGACTCCCACCACAGGCTGTGATGGGCCTTCTGTGAATGAATCCATCTAGTTGATTTTTTAAAGTTAATGAGGGGTACTTGACTCTTTTTTTTAAATTTCTAATTATGTATTAGATAATTTTTGGACTAAATACTCATTTATTAATTACCTTAAGTCTCGAAAAAAGTCTTTCATTCACACTCAATTTTCAAAATTAATTTTTTTCTCTCTAAAAACACTTCTAAGGCTCTCTTCTTCCCCAAGTTAGAGCTCCATTGAAGATCAAGAAATTCTCCTTAAATTCAAAGAAATGTCTTTTAATTTCATTAGTTCTACATTAAGGTATACAAGTTTTTATGCATAGGGTACCTCCATCCATGGAGTCCAAAAGATCTTCCACTTTTCAATTGATTGCAAGTATCATGGATTTTATCTAATTCACTTTCAATTGCATGAATCACGTCTCTGCCAATGTTTATTTACCAAAGTATGAATTATCAGTGAATTACATGATTATGATGATTTTAAAGTGATTTTCCTACAAGACTATAAAGGTTCATGAATGTATATTATGAGTTCTTATGTTTATGACTCAAGTTGATATAATTCTTCATAATTATGCATGACTTTGACGAATTTCATATTTTAAAATTGTTTTGACATTGAGCCCATATGATTTACCATATTTTTCAAAGAATCATGATTTTGAATGATAAGGACTTCTTTAAAGTTATTCAATTATATTTTATGAAGTCTCTTCAATGATGAATTGATTAATTAATTAATCTTGAATGAATAAATAAATGAATGTTGGTGACAGAACAATTCTCACCTAATGTGTGATAAGGACAAATCTCAAATTGATGAATCACTAAAAATTTTATGAGCTATTCTATATGAATTATGATTTCAATGACTCAAAGTTATGATTCATTTATTATTGTATATGATACTGTAATTTACTCTTTTACGACTTAGCACCGAGAAGGTTTAAGGTGGGGGTTCGGTCTGATGGATGTTAAGTTTATCCACCTAAGAGAATCCTAATAGCAACCTCTTGTCTAACATTATGTGCCACCATATATTGCCTTTTTAGGCTAAGCTAGTGGATCACATTTAGCCCTGGACTGTTAACTTTTATACCAGGAATAAGTCTATCATGGCAAATAGTCTCTCCCTTTCTTAATATAGGGGTTACATTGGATTCCATGTTATAACTTGTGTGGTCTTATTGTCGGTTATAGTAATCTCCCACAAAATAATTATGTTACTTTAAGCTTTATAATAATTTGATGCTCTGGTCAGACAATTCATAACCATGTTTTATTTTATCTTCATGCATGCGTTAATGTGGTTTTGCATCTCATTACTTACGCATCATTTTACTCATCTTATATGCACCATGTATATCATACATTAGTCGCATACCTAGTACGCTCCAACATACTAACGCATATTTTGCCTACATTATTAAAAATGTAGGGTTGGATACTCCTCCTCCGCTAGTGGCTAGTTGACTTGGTAGTACACTGCTTGAACCCTCATGCTTCGCGAGTTAATCCATTGAGACTATGATCTCATTATTAACTTGATTTTCATCTATTTTACTTTTCATTGAAGGTGAGTTAGGGACATGTCTTAGCCCCCACACATTATAATACTATGCTATGTAGAGGCTTGTTGGACACCATGTGTAGGAGTCTATATCGGCTCCATTTGACTTTATTACTCTTTCTATCAATTGGATGTTTGAGACTTACTTCCACTTACTCTTAGTTGATTTATTTATTGATTCTTTATGTACCTTGTATATGCTCAATATATGATATGTAAGATATCTTGGTTGGAGTCCTTAGGGTTCTAATAGTCATGTCACACCGAAGGTTTAGCTTAGGTCATGACAAAACTATGTAACTAGCATATGATAAGACTTTACTATTCGGGCAAATTCTTACTTGTCTCAAAAGAGAAATTTTATTTTAGATCCATTGAGGTAATTGTCTCTTATTCTAGCAAGATATGGGACAACTTTGGCAATGACAGTGCAATCGTTTGTGTCATCACTAGATAAGTGATGACTATCGTCTATCGGTATAAATAATATTATTTTACTGAGATTGCATCTTATTTGAGTATATCTATAAAGCACTTTTTTATTCTTAAACTTGCATGTTTCATCATTGAGTTGAGTATTCATATTATTAAACATATCCTGGGTTGTTTCTTTACCGTTATTTTACATAGTATACATTTCATGTACTGACGTCTTTTAACGCTGCATTATTTTATGATGCAGATATAGGTTCTAGAGATCCTCAAAAGGCGCTCCATTGAAGATCAATTCATTCGAGACTTTTTATGAGACCTCCTTACCTTCAGAGGGCTTCTTTCTATATCATGTTTACCTTTCTATTTAGTAGTTCTTTTGAGGTAGTCGTGGTCCTGCCTCAGTATCTTCTTATGATTAGTTGAAAGGCTTCATAGACAGTGATATAGTGGAGTCTGATATTCCTTTTGGAGTCAATTTTTTAAAAAAAATTATAATCTATTCATAGAGATATGACATTGTATTATTTTTGAGTTGAACATTTTGATTATCCTCTCATATTGATTTGATGATTAAGTGGTCCACTTGAGTTAGCTTTGGTTTTATTTTAATTCTGCTGCTAAATGAATTAATCAAAGCAAGGGTTTCTTTGGAAACAACAATGATTTTTGACTGCTGGTCATGCCTAAGGTATATGCTTGGGGTGTGACACACAATCTCTTTCCTCCTTCTCTCTCATGTTCTTCTTCAATAATTCATCACCATTTGAATAAAAATTTAAAACTACAAGAAAATTAGTTATTCAAGAAAATAAAAAAAGTATATTAAGAAGTTTTGAAATAATTTATTTTCCTAACTCACATAATCTAGAGTATGCATCTAATATGTTTAATAGTGTATCTATTATGTATCTGACCATGTATCTAAGTTGTAGAAAAGATTTATTTGATGTGTATTTAAGAATCTTTTTGAGTTATACATGTTGTATATGATATGTATCTGGATATTTATTTGATTCTGCTATGTATCTAAGCATATTCCTGATTTGTGCCTATGATGTATTTGACATGTCTTTGTGTACATTTTTGAAATGTATACTGATGTATTTAATATGTATCTGAACTCATATATTAGTTAATTCTGTTATGTATCTGTTTTTTATTTTGTCAAATTTTAGAATGTCTCAATAACAAAGTGATACTTGGCATTGCAAATCCCAAATAAGATAAAATTTCAATTAATAGAACAACACACACAATTAGTACTAGGAAAATAATTATAGGAAATAAGTAGCGAAAAGACATCTAATGCTCAACATGAGAATACATGTATTTGAATATACTAGATATTGTATCTGACACTAGAAATGTAGTACAAATATAATTTCAGAAACTTAAATAAAGACATGTAGTGTGATGTATTTGTTTGCTCAAAGTAAAAGACAAGTTTATTTTATAAAAATTTATGGCCTAAAGTTTAGCCCACTCGAAAGCCCATATTATATCCCCTCTTGAACGAGAGGAAAACATTATGCACCCTTTCGCAAGCAAAGAATCTGGAACACGGTGAAAACCCTCCAAAAATATCAAAGAAGAGAGTAACCATGGATTCGGAAGAAGGAACACAGCTACCCCAGCTAGTTCTTGCACACAAAATATTCCTTTGGAGGCATCCAGATGTCAGTGACTTGGATAAAGCTCGCCTCCGTGAAGAAGTCATGGAAACTGTGGTCTCCAATGGTAGATAATGTCTTGTTTTGAAATTTAACTTTTCTTTTTAATGTTCAAATTGTTATTTGTTTTTGTGGATTTTGTATTGATTTAGTCGTTTTCTTTTTCCAGATATGGTTCCGGTGTATGAAGACCTAGTTGGAAAGGGGCTTATCCCTTCGAACAAGGATATTCTTCATCCTATGGTTGAGAGGAATCTTGATGCGATAAAAAAACTGGATGAGAAGTGAGTAGTTTAAGTCTACATATTATGTGAATTCTGAAATTGCATTTGGGTCCCATCTTGTTCATTTTCGATTGCTTTATTTATGTATTTTTAGGGTCAAATGTTGTAAACTTGCCCACCCTTTAGAACATATTACTAGGGAGAACACCAATTTTAAGTTGGACATATGCTATCTAGATGCGATTTGAAAATCAGATCTCATTGGTAAGGCTGTAGATTGAGGAAGAGAAATTTGTTACATTAGCTTAAGAAGAAGTGTGGAATGATCTTTTCTTGAGCTGATGGTCTATTGGAAACAAGTTCTCTACCTTTGTTGGTCGGGGTAATGTCCGGTTACACTCTATACTCCGCAGATTCCACTCTGTGGAACTACACTGGGTATGCTGTTGTACCATAAGAAGAAGGGTTGCACTTGATAATATAAGATTAGAATGGTTCTTGGAGAATAGTCTATTTCACTTGGACATGATATTTTTGGTATGACTAACAAGTTAAAAGTTGTATATAGATAACATCGTCATCCAAGATATAGCTTTGCAGTTTAAAATTCCAAATGATGAGGGTATTAGATTTTAGTATGTGATGTTAAACTTTCTCCCAACAGGTAGTCATATGGAGGGTAGTATTAAAAGTTCGTACATTTCATTCATGGTTTAGTGAAATTGGAAGTGAAGTTCTGATTTTATGATCGACTTGTAATCTAAAGAGCTGGCTATAGTATCTTCATACTTGGTATTATATAGGCTAAATGACACTGGAGGTGCTGGTGGAAAAGAGATGCTAAAAACCTTTTTTTTGAGAGTAGTAACTTTTTCTATTGTATATATCCACAGATATACTACACCAAAGTAGCCCCCCTATCAAAATAATTATAAGCTAAACAGACTCTATCTGTACTTTTTGTCACAGATAGTCTAAAACATCAACAAGTCTTCTGCCTGACTAAGGTTTCCTGCTTACACCAAAAATAATAAAGAGCTAGACAATTCATTTTAAAGTTCTCTTGCTTGTTTTTCTTGTCCTCAAAACACGTTTGGTTCCTTTCTTTCCATATGGTCCACCGTATACAAGTTGGAACAATCTTCCATCTCTCCTCCTTTGCTGTAGTATTTCCCACATTGGTCCAGCAGTTTAGGAGTTGTTCTCTGTCTCTTGGCTTCACCCAAGTGATCTTTCTGAGACTGCTGAATATTCTCCATAGCTGATCTGCCCACTTGCAATGCAAAAAAAGATGGTTTACTGTCTCTGCCTGTTGCTCACACTAGTAGCATCTTGAACACATCTGAAACTTCCTCTTCTTCATATTTTCTTGTGTCAAAATCACCTCCCTTGCCAGTAACCATGTGAAACAGTTTACCTTGTAATGGATTTTGGTTCTCCAGATCCACGGTCAGGACTTCATCCTATCACCTGTGTGGTTGAGATCTCTGTAAGTTGCTTTGAACTGAAGACCCCTTTATTGCCAATTCTCCAAACTATCTTATCTTCACCATCAGTCAGGTTGCTAAATTGTGCCATTGTGTCATGAAAAGTTTCCATGTCCCCCATCTCCCAATTATTTAAGTTCCTCCTAAGATGCAAATTCCACCCTTGCACTGTCCATGTGTCAGAAACTGTTGCATTTGGTTTGGAGGCTAGTGCATATAGATCTGCAAATAGTTGTTTCAGGGTTCTTTGAGCTATCCACTTGTCCTCCAAAATAGCACCTTCATACCATTGCCCACTTTGAAAGTGATTCTAAAGAGTAGCAGAGGCCAAAGATTCCTTACTGATCTCCATATTCCACAACCATATGGTGTTGACAAACATATCATCTCCTGTTATGAAATTACCAAAGCCATTTTAACATAAGGCTTTTGTTTTGTCTTTTCATGTTCCTGCCCCCCCACTCCCCCACCCCCCAACCCCTCTTAAACATTAAACACGACCTATTTAGGTCATTTTGATGAGTAAATAAGGTCAAAAAC
>JAPFFP010026427.1:0-16027 GCA_026153255.1 Solanum medicagineum | reverse complement strand
AATAAAATTGTATTTAAAAATGGGAAGAGAAAAAGAGTGGTGTTGGTGGGTGGGGGGGTGGGGGGGGGTGGGGGGGGGGGGGGGGGGGCTTTGGGGGTGGGGGTTGGGGGGGGGGTAAATTTCTTTTTAAAAAATCAATTTTGAATTTTTGAATAATAAATTTTTTATTTTTTTGGGGGGAGGGTGAGGGGGTGAGGGGAATTTGGTGAGTTGGAATAGAAATAGGTGAAAACAATTAAATTTTCAAAATGTAAATTTTTTTTCAAAATAAATCTTTAATCTTATTTTATTTTAAAAGAATTTGGGTAGGGGGATCGTAATATGGATGGGATATAAAAAAATCAATTTGAAATTGGATAAGAGTTTTGGAAAATGTTTTCCTTAACTTTTGGAAGGAAGTCATTTTCCTTAAACTTGAGGAAAATAAGTTAATTTGAAAAATATTTTCCAAAACATTTAAGTGAACCAAGCATGAGAAAATGAAAACACATTTTTTGGAAAATATTTTGCTCCACACCAAACACACCATATGGCTCTATCAATTTCTCTCATTCAAATCTAAGAATTTCAAGCTCAATTTTGGAACTCAAGGACTCATTTCAAGCTCTAAGTCTACTTCAAGTTCATTTCAAGAAATCCAAGGTTTAAGGTATGTGGGTCTTCATCCATAAGTCCTTTCATCCATGGAGCCCAACCTTCTCTTTTTATTTAAATTGCACGCTTTCAAGTTGTATTACCTATTGGTATCTCATATTATGAAATATAAACATAAATCATGTTGGGGTTTTATCAAGTATTGATTGATTATGCATGAATGTCTATTTCAAGCTTGTTCCATGAATTGATTTTAGTCTATTGAGACTATGCATATTTTGAGCTATGAGTCTATGAACTATTATGAGCTTTTGTGATGCATTTTAACGTACCCTACACAAGGGTTTTACTACCATGGTGGTATGTTGATTTGCCTTGAGTTTACTCATCTTGTTTTACTCTTGAATTACATGATTTTGAACAAGTATCATGAACCCACCATGTGTTTGATAAAACGACATGGCAAGAATTCTCAAGTTATTGATGGTTTACTACATGATTTACAAGTTAAGTAACTTTATGATGATTAAGGGCTTCAAGCATTATTGAATTCATGAAAAGTATCTATGATGTTGCAAGTATCAAGTTTTAGCCCTATTTCAAGATTTTACCTCTTATGAGCCATTCATGTTAAAGCAAGGGTTCATGTATGATTATGATCTACTCTCATGTTCAAGTTAGGATCACTACTAGAGGTTAAGCATGTTTATGAGCTACTCAATTCATGTTATCATGTCTCTTACAAGCTATTTATATTATCATTAAAGTGTGATTATTTCAAGTATTCCGTGAGATTTGACTTAGCACTGATTGAGGCTTAAGATGGGGGCTCGACTCAAGGGGTCCTTTTATAAGGTCTTTAGTCTCTAACCTATGTGCACCCATAGGAGTATGATTATTACCCTATCTATACTAGTGGATCCATCTAGTTATACCACACCTTGTCGACTTGGTGACATGCCTCAGATTATTCATTGTATGGTTTACCATGGCAAGTAGACCACACCTTGTTGAAGGGTTGACCTGTCTTGATCACCTTGTCGAGGGGGTGACATTCCTCGATCACCTTACCAAGGGGGTGTCATGCCTTGGATTCCAAGTAGTAGCTCGCTTCACCTATGTCGGTTAAGGTCTCTTCCCACATACGTATTATGTATTATCCAAGTTGAATATTTTACAAGCATAGGTTATTACAAGCATTGTCATACATGTCATATTGAGATTATATTTATTGCTAATATGTATGAATTTCGAATATAATGACTTATATTCCTGTTGCATTGCATCACGCATACTTAGTATATTCAAACATACTAATGCATACTCAATGGCTACATGATATTACCATGTAGGGACCAAAACTCCTTTTGATCATCCTCCTCCACGTGGCTAGTTTGGTACTTCAGAGAAAAGCATTGGTGAGTCCTCAAGTCAGAGGATAATATCTAAGTTACTCTTGTTATGTTGAGACTTCTATATGTTGAAAACTTGTTATCATGAGGAGCCCGGGAAGTGTCTTGGCCCCCGCTCCATTCTAAGTTCGAGGTGGTTGTTGGATACTATGATTTGTATATACTATGAGCTTGACTCCTCTTATGCTTTTATGACTATCAAAGACTTCCCTTAGTCCCACTTCTCTTTTTAATTATGTCTTGTTGATTCTTATTTTGCTTCAGCGACCAAGGATGTGGGAATGATATGCTGAGAGGCTTGTTTGGGGTTCCTTCGGGTTCCCCATTCACCATGTCATGTCTAGGCCCTAGGCTTGGGTCATGAAAAGATTGGTATCAAAGCACTAGGTTGTTAATGGTCCTCGGAAATCCAACACACCATATCGATTAGAGTCTTTTTTATGGTTGTGAAGCATGCCACAACTATGAATGGGAGGCTATGAGGCATTTTAGGAAAATTTTCACTTCTTCATAGTCTATGTCGTGCTTTAGGTGTAAGTTTAAGGCTTTTCCACAAACGAATGCTCTTGTTTCTTCTAGATCATGCCAATACCAAATTGAAGGCTAAGGAGAGCCCGTACTCCCTCGGAGCAACTGGCCTCTCCTGCTCCTCAAGATGGAGGGGTAGCCCAAGAAGAGTTTCGGGATGCTATCACAATGTTGGCTCGTGCTATGACCAACCAAATGAACTAAGGGGCTCAAGCCTGACCCAAGCCTAGTGCCTAGATGTGACATGGCGCAAGGGGAACCCCAATGGACCCAAAAAAGCCTCATAGAACATCATTACACATCCTTGGTCACTTAAGCAATAAAACGAGCATCAAGAGATAATAAAGTGGGACAACCAGGGCTAAGGGAAAGCATTTTCATATTATAAACATCAAGAACTGTATAGTCAAGGCTCTTAGTATAGATACATAATATGTCTAACAAACACCTCTAATACATAGATAAGAGCGGGGGCCAAGACAAAGCAACTGGACTTACCCTCATAGTCAAAATAGAACATAAGGAAGAATGTCACAATACATAATAAGAGCAATAGTCTAAGGTCCCTGAAGTGGAGGACTCACCACCTAGCTTGAGTAGTATCGAAGTAGCCACGTAGAGGAGGAGGATGATCAACTTAGGCACCGATTCCTACATGGTGATATTATGTAGGCAAGAGTATGCATTAGTACATTTGAATCAACTACATATGTAGGCTGGAATACAACAGGAATTACGCATCATAGTCAAAATGTGTAACAATAGATAATAGGCATAATATAGCAATATGGCATGTATGATCAATGCATAAGTAAAACATACTTAAGTAGCTCATGCTCATATAGGATATCATATGTGTAGAAGAGATCAAGCTAGATTTCCAAGGTACAAACCCCTCGGTTGGTTAATGATGGTTTCACCCTATCATCCCACTGGTGTGATACAAACCCCTCACATGGTTGATGATAATAACACCTTATCACCACGGTGGCGAGTACAAAACCCTCACATGGTTGATGAGTGCAAACCCCCACCTTGGTTTATGATTACAAACCCCCACCTCGGTTACCCCGGCTCTTGTCTCCCCGGATTGGGCATGGTGTAATGCAATACTTTATATAGAGTATATCATATACATAAGCTCATTTGACCATCATATAGTCAATTATATCATATTTGATGCTTTGGACCTTCAATTCACAAAAGACCATAATCGGACATTTTATCAAACACTTAGAGGGTGTGTAATGCTAGTATAAAACCATGAAATATAGAGATGAATTCACACAATAAAATCCATTGTAAAACCATCAAACAACACCTTGCAATGCCCTCAAGCAACATACATCAAAAACCCTCCTCAAACGTTGCAATAGATAAAAGATTTATAGCTCAAAACATAGCAAAATAGTCACTATTTGACATAGCTTTAACATAGTGTGCAGTGAACTTCATAATAAGCAAAGTATGTAGTGAACTTCATAATAAGCAAGACCCGTTTATAAATCAACATTACATCATGCAATTTGAGTAAAAAGAGGCTTAGGTATCATGGGTGAAAGGAACCCATGAAAGAAACCTACATACCTTAGCTTGTAGATGAACTTGGTGAAGACTGGAGATGGAGACTTAAAGCTTGATCTAATGTTCATGCACTAATAAGAAAGCGTTCGCTGTCAGTAATTAACCTAACCGAAGGTTAGGGTCGAATCCACAGGGAATATAGGGCTTGACTATAGAGATCCACTACCAATCATTTCAATTATCGATTAGTAAAATCTCTAAATGGGGGTGTTCTTTGTAATTCAAGAATAAAAATAAAAAACTAAACTAACTATACAGGAAGACACTCAAATTTAGGGACAACTTGGGGATTATGTTTCCTATGATTCGTTGACTCAATTTATCCTAGACAACATATATTTAGTTGGGAATTCACATGTAGGACGGTAACTTAGGTTCTTCCAGTCCTCTTGTGAACATGAAGGTTGAACTTCACCATGGCACGTGGTCGGACCATGGTGTGCCAACTAACCATTACCCATTGTCCCAATCTACCTCCCCTTGGTAAGGTTTGGTTGATTAGACGAGAACACATCAATGGAATCCTGTCATTTACTTCCTTTTTCCTATTCGTCACTACCTTGGTCGGGATCATGATAGTAGGTAGGGTTTGGTGTTGGCCACCACCAAACAACAATCAAATTAAGGGAAATAAACAATACATGCAAAACCCCAATCAAAGAAATGCACAAAGTCTAGGTTATTTCAAGTCAACTATTCATGGTTCCCACAAACCCAAGTTGTGGGTGCTTAGCTACTCATGGCTAAGGCAAAATCAACAAGAATGCGAATAAATGACATAGTTGAGAGTTTACCCAAACCAAGGAAGAGCAAGAATACCTTTATGTTGAAAAAACCACAAGCTTGGATTGATAGAAAATGAGTACAATGCGGGTTTTCAATTCCCCAAAGGCAATCTTCAAATTGAAAGATAAAAATTTACTCTAAAACCTAAAAATGCTCCTAGAATATTTACAAGTAGCTGTGAATGTCGGGTCTCTCCCAAAATAAATCCTCACATAAAGTATATATAGTGTTTACAAATTTAACCCTAAATATTATAGAAAAGACAACTGACAGCAGGTATGTCGCACAGGTACGACTCATAAGGTGACCTATAAGTTCTAATTGGGGTCTCGTAGTCAGCATTTGGCATTTTGGACTTGACTGTTACGACCCACTATTATGAGTTGTTGCTCGGGCTACGACTCGTATTCTCCTCTTGTAGTCTAGGTCTTCAGTTTTTGGTCCAATATTTTGGCTCTCTGATTCTTGTTATGAGTCCACCTATATGAGTCATAGTGCAACTTATGACTCGTAGGATGGCCTCGGTGGGTTGATCTCCACTTAGCAGATTTCTGAGTTTTTAGTCTCTGTTTCTTGCTATGACACACACTATGACTCATAGCTTGGGCTACGACTCATAGGTGATCTCGTATGTCCTATGATTCAGCAAAATCTGCAACTTTTCTTCAAAATCATGCCAACCTAACTTTTTTGCAAGATCAACACGAAAACACATAAAACCATAAAAAGTCGCATTAAGAACTCACAAAATCGCTTGTTTTGGGAATCAAATGTGTTGTATTTTGACAACACATCAATACCCTCAACTTAGAATTGTTGCTTGTCCTCAAGTGAGGACTTAATCTAAGCAGACATTGAGAGACACATAGTAGGTACACTAATGGCATATATATCATTTACTTTAAATCAGGTACCCAACTCTCATTTTCAAAACCATATTGCAAAGCTACACAGCAAACCAAAACACAAAGAATGTGTCCGGCAATCTATCTATGACAAGCAAAGGAGTATTAACCATCCACAATCACTGGGTTAGTCATATGCTAATTATGCAGAGCAAATGCCCTCACAGAAAAGAAGTCCCTCTTTCTCACTCAAAGTGCATTTAAAGTTTAGGGACTGTACAAGCATTCTCACTCTTACAAATGAAATTCATGCATAATGACTAACACCATAAGCTTGCCTCTATACTCAACTTCCCGACTGATGACAAAGTGGATTTAGATCACTTTAGGACTTAATGGGCTTGTAACATTGGCTCATGGGGCTTTGGTATGGCATTTTAGCAAGTAGTGGCTACAAGCTATCCTTGAACTATGTCTTTCACCACTCTTACCTCCATAAATCAACAATTTTCATTAGATCCTCCCTTATTCTTCCTTTTCAAGATTTTGCCCAGGTGTTTTCTTTCTCTTTTACAGCTGTGCATCATTTTTTAACTCATTTTTGCTATCTTCTTCAATCCAAGGCAATTTTTCTTTTCTTTTCTTTCATTCGGCACATGACTTCTTCATTTCTTTCTTTCTTTCCCAACTAACCACCTCATTTTCATTACTTTTACCATAATAAGGGTCATCCTCAACTTAGGCTTTTAGCCTGAGGTGAAGTACACGATATCTATTCCCCAAACCAGGGCCACTATTCATAGCAACCCTCAACTTAGGCTTTTAGCCTTAATCAAGGTTCAAATATTCAAGGATAGACCAGGGCCAATATCAAGGTATTTCATAAAACAAGGCTAAGATAGCTAGGTGTTGAGAAAGAACAGGTACATGAAAAGCTCAAATTGGATCAAGGGATCTGCTATCACATTTGGTAGGTCATTTAGGCAAATGTGAGTTCACTAAAAGAATGAAGGCCTAAGATCCTTTCCCAATCAATCACATCTCCAATCCAATTTTAGAGTAACAAGGCAAGTTCTGAGTCAATACACAAAGTAAGCTCACACTCTCATGGCATCACATACACAATCAACTTAGACTCACAGGTCATGCTTCAAGCATCAATTGTCCTCTCTTTATCATAACAAAAATTGTTGGATAATCACGTGCATGATTGCAAAAATAACCAATAGAATGTTCAGGGTACCGAACTTTCAAAAAAAAGCATTTAAAGACTATATATATTCCACAAGATAGTAATAACTATATATCTATAAATTATCTACACTACTTACACATGTTGGTTCAACAGAAATTAAAAACCATCCACAAGGAAAAAGAACATAGGCAAGAAAACCTCGGGATCAAAATAGGGGATAGTAATGGACTAAAGGCTACTCAGACTTCACCCCCAATCCATAACTATCCACACCCCTTGACAAAAATGCACTTTGTCCATAATGTACAATACGAAATCTAAATATGTACAAGGGGCCATACCTTAGGTTGCCTCCCAGGAAGCACCTGACTTAAGGTCGCGACACGACTTAGACCATTTGGCTACTCAGACTTAACCAATTTCTTGAACCTTGCTCCTCCATAATTTGCTTTTTCTTCAACCTTGAGCTTATGAATTAGACCCCTAATTTTTTTTCCAGCTTTTTATCATGTTCAAAGGGTGGTGGTATAAGAATGAGGGAAATGAGTACTAGATTTTGCATGTTATTTGGAGTAGAGGCTCCCAACTCAAGCTTCTTGTAGACCATAAAGGCTAAAAATTTATGCCAGCACCAATATCACATAGTACCCTTGCGAACTCTATGTCTTTAATTCTGCATGTTATGGTGGGATCTTCTCAACTGACTTGATGAGAAAAGTGTTGATGGATAGCTGTTTTAGCATGGACAGAGAGTGCTTGACCTTACTTTCCTCCTCCTTCTGCTTGAGTCTTTGAGGCAAAGAAGGAGGAAGCCTTGGGATAGGCTTGTACTTTTTTGGCTCTTTAACTAATTCATTTACCACATCCTTGCCACACTCATCTCCTTCAACCACATCCTTATCTACAACTATTTTCGCCTAAATATCTTCTACAACAATCAGCATAGGAGGATAAATAGTACTCTTACCACACCCACTAGTAGCCTCCATACATTGCCCTTCATCCTCAGAATTTTGCACGGTATCATTAGGCAATATACCATTCTGATACTGTTTAAGTAGAGTCTATACCTGACCAAATTGTTGTTGAAGCTGTTTATTAGCCACAGAAATGAGACTATATTTTTTTTATTAATGTTTGCAATTTCTGATCTCATTCCACGTAAGGTCTGACCCCGTGTCTCGGCCTTCTTCAACAGGTGATCAAACATATCCTCAATTATGGAGTTGCTTGTGCCTGCATCGTGTTGGTGGTGTAGCACATAAGGATTATTTCTGGAACCATCTCTACTAATCCACTCGATGTTTGGCCCCCTATTTTTCTCATAATAACCACCCTGGCTATCTCTGTAAGCACATTTTCTTCTATAAGCCCAATCCTGGTTTCCCTAACCTTGAAGCCATTGGTCTTGATTGGACCATTAGATATTGGGCTGAAAATCTCATATTTGATCAGTGAAAAACCAAGTGTCCTCCTCATAATATAGCTCCTCGTAGATGGGCGTACATGCGACTAATGTTGTGATCGGGGACACTCCGCACATCTTCTCTCTTTTTTTCATGTCTGGAAAGAAACAAAACAAAACAAAAATAAAAATAAAAGTAAAATATAAGAGAATTAAGAAACCAATACTTGATCTGACTAACAGTGAAATCACGTTAAGACCTAGCCATATTCCCCAGCAACGGCGCCATAATTTTGATTTGATGTTCACGTCAAAATAAAAAGCGATCGCTGTAAGTAATCAACCTCCGAAGGTTAGAGTCAAATACACAAGGAATATAGGGCTTGACTATATAGATCCACTACCAATCATTTCAAGCATCGATTACTAAAATATCTAAATGGGGATTTTCTTTGTAAATCAATAATAAAAATAAAAACTAAACCAACTATGAAGGAAGACAGTCAAATTTAGGGACAACTTGGGGACTGTGTTCCCCATGATTCGTTTACTCAATTACCCTAGACAACATAAAATTAATTGGGAATTCACATGGAGGACGGTAACATAGGTTCTTCCAGTTCTCTTCTGAAGGTGAAGGTCATATTTCACCATGCCGCGTGGTCGGCAGCCATGTTGTGCCAACTAATTGTTACCCATTGTCCCAGCCAACCTCCCCTTGGTCAGGTTTGGTTGATTAGGCGAGAACACATCAATCGAATCCTATCATTTACTTTCCCTTTCCTATTTGTCACTATCTTGATCGGGATCGTGATAGTAGGCAAGGTTTGGTGTTGGCCATCACCAAACAACAATCAAAATGAAGGGAAATAAATAATACATGCAAAACCCTAATCAAAGAAATGCACAAAGTCTAGGTTATTTTAATTGAACTACTCATGGTTCCCACAACCCCAAGTTGTGGGTGCTTAGCTACTCATGGCTAAGGTAAAATCAATAATAATGCAAATAAATGACATAGTTGAGAGTTTACCCAAAGCAAGGAAGATCAAAATCACCTTCAAGTTGAAAACCACAAGCTTGGATTAATGACTGAGTACAATGCGGGTTTTCAATTCCCCAAAATTGAGTCTTCAAATTGAAAGATAAAAATCTAATCTAAACCCTAAAAATGCTCCTAGAATATTTACAAGTAGCTCTGAATGTCGTGTCTCTCCCAAAATAAACCCTCACATAAAGTATATATAGTGTTTAAAAATTTAACTCGAAAAGTAATACAGAAAAGACAGCTAGCAGTAGGTACATCGCACAGCTATGACTTGTAGGGTGACCTACGAGTCGTAATTGAGGTCTCTTAGTCAGCACTTGGCATTTTGGACTTGACTGTCAGGACCCACTGTTACGAGTAGTTGCTCAAGATACGACTCGTATGCTCTTCTTATAGTCTAGCCTTCAGTTTTTTGTCCAATATTTTGGCTCTCTGACTCTTGCTACGAGTCCACCTACACAAGTCATAGTGCAACTTAGGACTCGTAGGATGGCCTCGCAGGGTTGATCTCCACTTAGCAGATTTCTGAGTTTTAGTCTCTGTTTCTTGCTACGACACACCCTACGACTCGTAGCTTTGGCTATGACTTGTAGGTGAGCTCGTATGTCCTTTCATTTAGCAAAATCTGTACCTTTTCTTCAAAATTAGGCCAACCTAACTCTTCTACAAGATCAATACAAAAAAACGTAAAAACCATAAAAAGTCGCATTAAGAACTCACAATATCCCTTGTTTTGGGAATCAAATGTGTTGTGTTTTGAAAGGACATCAAAGCTTGAAATAGAACCTTGAAGGAAAACCTTAGGTCCAGATGAGGGTTTGAGACTTGAATGTGGGAGTGAAAATATGGCTAAGTGTTTGAGTGAGTATTGGGAAATATTTAGGATGATATGAGGGTGAAATATAGGCTAAGTATAGGTAAAAATATGTTTGGGAACACTTAGGCCCAATATTTAAAAGTCTTAGACCGTGCAAAAAATCACTGGACAAACGCGGAGAGGATGCGAAGACAACTTCTCTTCATCTGCGCGCCCTTGGCGCATCGCTCCAAGGAAGTAGAATAATCACTAGAATTTGTCATTGAAAAATTATAATTGCTAATCTTTCATACATAAATTGGGGTTAGACCCTTGCCCCCTTAATTTTGACCCCCTGAACAAGAATATGAAGTCAGATTTCTAATATTGCGCACGAATTTTGAGATATATGGAATTTAAAATTTTGGGCTTTCCGATGTATATTTTTGGGCACATTTTGGAGTCATTTCAGTGCTCCTACTCGGGCCTCAAGGGTGAGGGATTTCACAAGGATGAATCCACCAA
Organism: Solanum medicagineum; assembly: GCA_026153255.1. Taxonomy (NCBI): domain Eukaryota; kingdom Viridiplantae; phylum Streptophyta; class Magnoliopsida; order Solanales; family Solanaceae; genus Solanum; species Solanum medicagineum. Next base: position 5,309 of record JAPFFP010026427.1, on the reverse strand, counting down.
GTTTCATGGATCCAAGGCAAAGGAGGATCCCCAAGAGTTCATCGATGAGGTGTATAAGGTTCTATCTATCATGGGTGTTGATACGGAGGAGAAAACGGAGTTAGTGGCCTACAAAGTCAAAGGTTTGGCCCAAAGTTTGTTTCCTCAACGGAAATTAGAGAGGAGTGGCGATAATGCTCTTTTTTGGGAGGAGTTCAAAGCGGCATTCCTCAATAGGTTTTTCCTTATTGAGCTAAAAGTGGCTAAATGATGGAGTTTATGAACCACAAGCAAGGTTCCATGAGTGTGAAGGAGTATGCCCTCAAGGTCAACAAGCATTCCAGGTATGCTCTACATTTGGTGGCCAACCCTAGAGCTATAATAATCAAATTTGTGTCGGCAGTGTCTGACTTGGTTAATAAAGAGTGTCCTACCGCCATGCTACTGAGTGATATGGATTTTTCTATGTTCATGACTTATGCCAAACAACTAGAGGGGGAAAAACTTACAAAGACAAGAAGTGGGGAGTCCAAGAGGGCTCGATTTGAAGGTGGTTTCCAAGGTTCTAAGGGTGGTCGATTTCCTCAAGGTCATAAGTTCCAAGGCCTAGGGTCTTCCAACACTCCTAACAAGATATATAATGGTGGAGTGTCTAATCTTAATTGCAAAAGATGTGGTAGAAACCATGGTAGCCCATGTTTGGGAAACACTAATGCTTGCTATAGTTGTGCTAAGTTGATCAGAAGGTTGTTGATTATCCTCATGCTCAAAATAATAGTAGACATGGTCTTCCTCAAGGCCAAGTGCTAATGCGAGTCAAAGGACAAAAGGCAAAGGGAGGTCAACACGAGGGTGCTCCAAGGCAAAATATGTTCTCTGCTCTCCAAGGAAGGCATGGAGGGGATGAGGTGGCCGATGTCATCACCAGTATGTTGAAGGTTTTTGATTATGATGTCTATGATTTGATAGATCCGGGTGCCACACTTTCTTTCATTACTCCTTTTATTTTCAAAAAAGCTTCATGTGATTCCTGAATTGTTGTGTGAACGTTATGAAGTGTGTACCCCCGTCGATGAGTCCATTGTCACTAAAAGTGTCTCTAGAAATTGTCCCATATTCATGTTGTGCAAGGTCTTGCATTGTGATTTTGTTGAATTAGATATGGTGGATTTTGATATTATTCTTCGGATAGATTAGTTACATGCATATCATGCTTCTATTTATAGAACCCGTAAGGTTAATATTAAATCCCTAATGAGCTCGTATGGTGATCAAGGGTAGATTCATTTCTTTTCTTAAAGCCCAAAAGTTGATTTCTAAGGTTGCGTTTATCATCTTGTGAGGGTTAGGGATGAGTCTAAAGTCCTTATTGAGTCAGTTTCGGTGGTCAATGAGTTTCTTGATGTCTTTTCCGATGTGCTTCCCGGTCTTCCTCCCGAAAGGAAAATAGACTTTATTATAGACCTCTTTCCTGATACACAATGCATTTCCATTTCCCTAAACTGTATGGCCTTGGTGAGACTAAAGGTGTTGAAGAATCATTTGAGGGATTTGTTGGAGAAGTGTTTAATAGGGCATAGCAAGTCACCTTGGGGTTTACTAGTATTATTTGTGAGGAAAAAGGATGGTTCCCTTAAAATGTGCATTGATTACCAGTAACTTAATAGGATTACCATAAAGAAAAAGTACTCTCTACCAAGGATTGATGAACTTTTTGATCAACTATAAGGGGCTAGTCACTTTTTTAAGATTGATCTTTGGTCTGGATACCACCAAATGAAGGTGAGGAAGTGTGATATTCCTAAGACGGCTTTTCAAACTAGTATTGGCACTTTGAATTTGTGGTAATGTCTTTTGGGTTGACTAATGCACATGCTATATTTATGGATCTCATGAATAGGGTATTTAAACCCTACCTTGATATGTTTATGGTGGTATTTATTGATAATATATTGATCTAGTCTTGGAGAGAGGAAAAACATGTGAATCACTTGAGGGTGGTGTTGAAAATCTTTAGGGATGAGAGGTTGTTTGCTAAATATGAAAAGTGTGAATTTTGATTGAAAGAAGTTGCTTTTCTAGGGCATATGGTGTCAGGTGATTGAATTAAGGTGGATCCTAAGAAGATGGAGATGATAAGAAATCAGCCTAGACCATTGGCTCCATCAAATATTCGGAGTTTGTTGGGTTTGGCGGGTTACTACAAAAGGTTTATGACTAAGTTCTCTTCTATTTCTTCCCTTATGACAAAGTTGACCCAAAAGAAGAAAATACTTGTTTGGACCGATGAATGTGAAAAGAGTTTTCAAACTTCGAAAGTTAAGCTTGACTTCACTTCTATCTTGGCTCTACCGGAAGGGTTGGAAGGGTTTGTAGTTTATTGTGATGCCTCAGGAATTGGTTTAGGATGTGTTTTGATGCAGAAAGGCAAGGTAATAGCATATGCCACTAGGAAACTTAAGGTACATGAGCAAAATTACCCCACCCATGATCTTGAATTGGCGGCCATGGTGTTTGCTTTGAAAATTTGGCATCACCATTTGTATGTGCTTCATGTTGACGTGTTTACCGACCATAAGAGTCTCCAATATGTGTTCACAAAAAAAGATCTTAACTTGAGACAAAGAAAGTGGTTAGAGCTCTTTAAAGATTAGGATATGAGTGTACATTATCATCCCAACAAAGCTAATCTTGTGACTGATGCTCCAAGTAAATTGTCCATGGGTAGCCTAGCTCATATTGATGATGATGGCAAGGAGGTGGCTAGAGAAGTTCTTCAGTTTGCTAGGTTGGGGGTTAAGTTGAATGAAGTTGAAAATGATGGTGTAGTGCTTGTTGATGTTCCAAATCTTCTTTGATTGGGGAAGTGAAGTCAAAACAAGACCTTGATCCCGCTTTGCTTGTGTTGAAGGCCTTGGTGAAGGATGGTAAAATTGAAGGCCTTGGTGAAGGATGGTAAAATGGAGGTTTTCTGCCTAGGGGGAGATAGTGCCCTTAGATACCAAGGTGGGTTGTGTGTTCCCTTAGGTACCAAGGTGGGTTGTGTGTGCCTAATGTTGAAGACTTAAGGGAGTTGATTTTTAAGAAGACTCATAATTCATCCTATTCTATTCAACCCTGCTCCACAAAGATGTATAGAGATTTGAGGAAGGTGTATTAGTGGGGTGGTATGAAGAGGGACATTGCCAAGTTTATATCTGGTCACAATTGTCAACAAGTGAAAGCCGAACACCAAACGCCAGGTGGCCTAGCCCAAGACAGAGAAATTTTTACTTAAAACAGGGAAGAGATCAATATTGATTTTGTGGTTGGGTTGCCTAAGACGAGAAACACTTTGATTCTATTTGGGTTGTCGTGGATAGAATGACAAAGTCAGCTCACTTTCTACCTGTCAAAACCACTTATGATGCCGAAGATTATGCCAAGTTATATATTCCTTAGTTTGTTAGATTGCATAGGGTGCCTTTGTCTATCATTTTGAACGTGGTGCTCAAGTCACTTCTCATATTTGGAGATCCTTTGTAAAGGGTCATGGTACAAAGGTCAGGCTTAGCACGACTTTTCATCCTCAAACAGTTGGCTAAGCCGAAAGGACTATGCAAACTCTCGAGGATATCTTAGAACTTGTATTTTGGGGTTTCCGGGTAGTTGGATTGAACATATTTCACTTATTGAGTTTGCCTACAACAATAGCTACCACTCTAGCATTGGCATGGATCCTTTTGAAGCTTTATATGGTAGCCATTGTAGATCCCTGGTTGGGTGGTTTGATATAGGGGAGATGGCATTGCCAGGTCCGGAATTTGTTATGAAGCCTTAGAAAATGTGATGTTTATAAGGGAGAGGTTGAAGACACCCCAAAGTAGACAAAAGTCCTACTTCGATATGAGGAGAAGAGATCTTGAGTTTAAGGTTAGTGATTGGGTTTATTTGAAGGTCTCACCCATGAAGGGTATGGTCCGTTTTGGCAAGAAGGGGAAATTAAGCCCAAGGCTTGTGGGTCCTTATAGTGCTTTGAGGAAAGTTAGTAAGGTTTCATATGAGTTGGAGTTGGCTATGGAGATGAATATGGTTCATCCGGTCTTCCATGTGTCCATATTGAGAAAGTGTATAAATGACCCGAGATCTATAGCGCCCTTAAAGGTTGTGGGTATGGTGAAAGATAATTTGACCTATGAGGACGTCCCAGTGGAGATATTGGATAGACAAGTGAAGGGGTTGAGAAACAAAGATGTAGCTTCTGTCAAGGTCCTTTGGAGGAATCAACAAGTTGGAAGTGCTACATGGGAAGCCGAGGTGGACATCAAAAAGAGATAGCCACATCTCTTCAACTCTACTAAAGCCAAAGGTAATAAATTAATTCCCATCTATGATTTCAAGTCTTAAGTTTCAGCCTTCATGTGACTTTGCTTACATTCATGTTTTTGGTAACAAGTTTATGGTGATGTTTTTACATTCATGTTGAGATTTTTGAAAATGATGTTTAAATGCATTTGTTGCATTCATGGTGGGCTGAAATCTTCATAATTAATTCTCTTATGCATGATTCTTCGACATTCTGGGACAAATGTTCCCAAGGGGGAGATATTAAAACATCCCTCATGTGCTTCGGAATGTCTCATAATCGTAATTATCATATATCCCAAAATTTGTATGTGATTTCGAAAATCCGACTTTATATTCTTGATCAGGGGGAAATTGAGTGGGGACTGGGTATAACTCGAATTATAGAAGACCTATAGCAAAAAATAATTTTGGCTAATTTTTCGATTTCCATTGGCTATCCGCGCCCAGGCCGCGATGCGCCTGGGGTGCGCCACTATGTACTTTGAAGTCGCCCTCTGGTCCGCATCGCGCCCGAGGTGCGGACCAGTGTAACATCTTCCTTAGTTTTCTTATTTTGCCCAGAGGCATTGGGGGCCCCATGCCCACTCAAACGTGAAATCTCCCATACTTATCCATTTTTCAACTATATAGCTCACAAAACCCTCTCTAGAACATCTATAAGACTTTATCAATTCTCTTTATCAAATCTAAGGATTTCAAAAAAATTTGGGATTCTCAAGGACTCATATCAAGCTCTAAGTCTACTTCAAGTTCATTTCAAGGAATTAAAGGTTTAAGGTATATGAGTCTTCATTCATGGATTTGTTCATCCATGGAGCCCAACCTTCTCTTTTTATGAAACTTTCATGTTTTCAAGTTGTATTACCTATTGGTATCTCTTATCATACAACAACAACAACAACAACCTACCCCAGTGCCTCAAAAGGCTCCCACTCATTGCGGGGTGAGGGGGGGTCGGATGTACGCAGCCTAACCCCTATGTT
>JAPFFP010026416.1:0-16027 GCA_026153255.1 Solanum medicagineum | reverse complement strand
AGATCTCACATATGAAGAGGTACCTATTGCTATTCTAGATCGTCAAGTTAAGAAGCTAAGGAATAAATAAATAGCTTTAGTAAAAGTACTTTGGAGAAACCAGCAAGCAAAAGAGATAACATGGGAGGCCGAGGACGCGATGAAATCAAAATATCCTCACTTATTTGAGGCTAAAGAGGAAGTTCGACATACACAGAATTGGGACACTAATAGATACGTGTGTTTGAATACTTAATATGCTGTCAAATGTTTGTGTAAGTAAAGGTTTAAACTTGGTTAAGCTATCCAATTGTACTAACATTCGAGGATAAACGTTCCTAAGGGGGGGAAGATGTAACACCCCACACCTTACAGTACTAGTACAATGCAAATGAAACATGATATGGTTTGGTCAAATTAGCGCCCATTTATAAAAGTGCTCGAATTCCATGTTATAGGGAGATATCTGCGTCTAACACTTAAGAGGGCCGAGTGCATACATGTTTTTTTGTCAATTGAGGAGATCACGGGGTTAAATGAAGTGAGAGAATTGAGGTGCTTATAGGACTTAATAAGCTAGCAGCTGAGTCACCTACTTGCTTAACTTAATTTGCTAGCTAAATGGAGCTCGACTCGACGTTGAATTTGTCTAAGTTCGATTATGAATGAAGTCAGTGTTAAGGGTGTAACTTTAGCCTGCATTTTAGCATCGTAAGTGGACTTTATTTTCAGCCCAAGATGAATAATAAAAAGGGCCCAAAGACATCACAAACAACTTGACCATTAGAGCCCAAAACTAACTAAGAGAAAGTTGGAAAATGGGCAGCCCAAGCCCATCAACTTTGGAACACAATTAGTCATACTTTTGAGGGCTAAGCTACTACATCACCAGCCCCTTAATATATAATAATGTGTGGTCAAAAGTGCTAGATATGTTCGGCCAAGGAAGCTTTTAAAAAGGGATAAAGCAACACACTAAATTCATTTCAACTTAGACACGAAAAATCTACAATCTTGGTTATTCTTTGCTCTCTTTCAAAGGGGTGAAAGACAAGCTTCACAACCTTACAAGGATCCCTAAATAAGATCTAAACCTTTATTTTAAAGTTAAGTAAATCTACTTATGCACTTAGTATGGTTTGTTTATGAAAACCAAAGAAACAAGTTAATCACACATATGCTGGAAATTCTGGACAGCATGTATCCTAAGGATTCTTGTCCACTTTGCTTGTTAATTAAGGTTTTTCTCTTGTTGGTTGACTGTATTATGAAGTAATATTTATGTATTTAACCAAGGTTGGTTTTATAGTAATGTAACAAGGCTGATTCACCACTTTTACAGTCCACAAAAATGAGTCCTTATATGATATCGCAATTATGTTCTTAGTATGAAGTTGTGGGCTGTTGGATAGAAGTTTATTGGCTCACGTCCTTCATGACTTATTGAGTGCTGTTCTAAGACTGTTTTAGTACTGTTTGTATGTGTAAATGTTGCTGGAACAATTTGGTTAGGGTTGGAATAGGTTTGGAGTTGTCGACGTTGAAATTTAGCGAAGGAAGGTAACGTTATGCTGTCCATTTTTAGGTTGTATAGAATTGTTAAGCGTTGTGCTTTGTGGGATTTTATAAGAGTGTTGTGGCACTAAACCAGGATGAATATGATGTGTACATACAAATATGTATTAGAAAAATACAATTAGGGGCAGAAAAATTGAAGGAATACGCTTGGGTTTATCAATACCCGCTTGCTGTCCGTGTATTATTTTGTTATGTGATTGGGCTGCCAAGGTGTGTCTATTGGCTATTAATGCTAGTTTTATCATCTATATGTTGTAGATAAATATCTGGAGGAAGGGAAGGTTATCTCGAGGTAGTAACGAGGTCATACAACGAGGTATGTAAGGCTACTTTATTTCATATGACTTGGCATGAAACCTAGATTCTTCATTAGCACATAAAGGCACTTGCTAACTCCGACATGACTATTGACCGTGTCTCCACTCTTTGACATGTTCACATGCTCCTATACATAGTCACCTTCAAATCTGTATAAATACATGGATACCAAGTTACATGGGTTCCTTTTGCCGAATAAAGTTCACGAGTTATCTCATCTCATACGCATTTTATTATTTATGTAAGGTACATTTTTCATTGTCATATTGTCTTGTATGATTATCTACATGTCACATGTTATATCTATAGTCCTATAGCTCCAATATTGTAACCACCAAAAGAACCATCTCAAAGGTAATTGAAAGGTAAAGTATATTGTTTATTGATGGGTGGTAGCCCGAGGGGTGGAAGAATCACATAGCCAGGGATGATTCTATCACGGGTGGTAGCCCGAGGGGTTAAGGAAGAACCTAGTGAGAGACAATCCTGATACAGTTTACCACTGATCAGTTGGTCATTTGTATTAAAGTTGTGCACAGATTATACAGTAAAGGTAAAGTAATATAAAGAACACAAAGTACATGACTCCAAAGTATAAGCAAGGGTGGTCTCTAATCTTGCACCTGTGCATGGTCTCATTTGAGCTATTACTTCACATACAGTATATCATGCCTTATATAGTCAATACATTATCTCGTACTGATGTCCCTTACGGGGGACCTGCATTTTATGCTGCCGGTACAGGTGCTAGTAGATCTCCCCAGTAGGAGTACAGGACATCCAGTTGCTGATACCAAGCTCTAGGTTGCTTCGGGGCTTTGTGTGTGTCTAGAGCTTCTATGTTTACATTGTACAGTTAGTTTGAGGCGGGGCCTATCCCGACCCTTGTCAGATACTTTCTCTTTTCTAGAGGCTTTATAGATTATGTAAATAAAAATATGGTCATGTCTCGTACTTCAAACACTGTGCCCCAACGGCCTAGTCATATGCATTTCCTTTTGTCTTGTTATCACTGGTTATCTTCTTAAAGGCATGTCAAAGGTAGAAATCTCTTATAATATGTACAGAACGCACATAGATACAGGTTGACTCTCCCGAGCCTTATCGGCAACGGGTGTCAGTCCGCCCTAACGGGACTTTGAGGCGTGACACGAATGGTCTCATTCTTAATCTTATCACTGTTGGTATGATCACATATCCATCTCAACATCCTCATCTCTGCGGCTTGCATCTTGTGAAAATGTGCGATTTTTATTGGTCAAACTCCACCCCTTACAACAGTGATGGTCTAATCACCATTCTGTAAATAATGATGCCCAAAGTAGGGAAAAAAGAATATAATAGTTGATACTTATATGAACATCAAGTAAATAATTGATGAAAGCTTAGCACTTTGGCTTTCAAGGTGAAAGGGTACAACATTTATGAGAACAGTGAATGCTTCTCTTAAATTTTTGTTTGTAGCGTCTCCTATGCACACTCTTCTAGAGATTGAAATATTTTTTTAACAGTATTTCGTCCTTGATTTAAAGACTGATAACCTACTTTTGTTTGTATTTTTTAGTAATTGCCTTAGAGGAGACTGAAACACATCTATGTAAATTGTATATCATATTTGAATTTGTAAAACAATGATTCATAAGAAGAGACGACAGATCACAAAAGTCCGACAATATGAATTGTTGTTCGTTTTAAATAAAGGTCAAATATGTTATGGATATAATTATCTGTACATCATCTAATTTCAGATAAAGAAAGAACATTGAAAATATGTATAATAAATAAATGTGATTTCTTAATATTAAGGTCATGTTAGTCAATAATACAAGTAGCCGTTGGATATGAAGTTAAGAGACAAATAGGCACCTAGATAGACAAATTGGTCATATCCATGATGTAGCAGTTGTATTAATCTTTCAATTCTCACAAAATTAATACAAGTTTTGAGTTTTTGATTAATATGTATTTGAACTCATATTTTTTGTGTGTAGTTTTTCATGTAGCAGCTGTATTGACGTTTCAACCATCAAATTTACATTTTAAAAGACTCATTTTGAGAAGATAGTTTAATAATAGGAATTCGGCGAGTTTAATGGACGTGAATTCAGCGTTTTCCATTTTAAAATAAATATGTTCCGCATTTAGTGCCTTAAAATTGATTGTGTATACTAAAATACAATTTAAAAAAACAACCGTGAATACATTGGATAAAATGGGATAGCATTTAAAAGTTAGTTGTGAATGGTAATTATCTTAATTATAGCTGTTGAACTCTTTTAACCTCTAAACTATAGTCATTTATCTAAGTTTCTCTTTTTTTTTTGGGCCAAGAAATTTATGTCATAAGCCCATAACTCTAGATATTCTATCCATGCAGGGTCTACCAAAATATACCACAACTTGAGAGAGGTTTATTGGTGGAGTGGGATGAAAAGAGACATTGCAGACTATTTCTAAGTGCCTAAACTGCCAACAAGTAAAAGTTGAGCACCAAGGCCATGTGGAGTAGCCCAGAATTTTGAAATTCTAGAATGGAAGTTGTCACGATCCGAACCTATGGCCTAGATATGACAGGACGAATGAGAACCTGAAGGTCCCTAAAAAAGCCTTTTAATCACACATGCACTTCATAGGTTCAAATAATGTATAATAGACGAGTGATAATAGTAATGGAAAATGGGACTAAGGGACAATCATAGCTAAAAGTGGAAGCTCAAGTTAATATTTCAAGACTTAATCAAAGTGAAGTAGTATTCCGAACACACCCCTAAACAAAAGACAATAAACGGAGACAAAAATACAAGTCTGGACCCCTCAATACAAAGTCTTAGAAGAAAATACATAATGTGTCTGAAATATCAAAAGCAAAGCTGGAAGATAAAGGCTCCATTTCTGGTGAATGGGAACTCACCAAATCTCAGAGTCTTCACAATCGACCTAGCCACGAGGAGGATAAGGTAGATTAGCAGTCCTTATATGATTATAAGCATGTAAGCAAAATACGGTTAGTACTTTGGAATGTACCAAGCATGCAAGTATGTAACGCAACAAGTAAATATAATGACAAAGAATACATACCAAATATGCTCAAATTCCAAAGCTTTAACGATATAATCAGTTTCAAAATAAAGCGTAAAATAATACCTTGATAATGCAAAGGAAGCACATAAGTGTGGGAATAGAATCATAACCGACAAAACCATATGGGCTATAATATGGAATACTAATGTCATACTCTACACCGGCCAAAGAGTGAGCCTACTTGCCAATGTAAACTTTGGAAATAGAAATACTAGATGAATTCGCTAGTCGGAAGGCCTAAAAAGGTAAAATCAAAATATCCTATGATTGTACATAGTTATGTGATTAGAATCTTTATATAAGACCCCTCGGATGGAGACTCACTCTAAACACATTCGGTGCTGAGTCAAATCCCATGGAAACGGATATAATCAACATAATCAAAATACCAACTTAATTTAGAAGGGATAACTTATCAAAACATATTTGACTTGTACTTAAGAATAGCTCCAGAACAGAATTCAAACAGAGTGGGTCTTGAATAATCCAATATCGATTAGAACTTATAGTTCTTGTAAATCCATACCATAAAGGTAAATACCCGTAATTCATACATCTATTTAATTCATATTTGAATATTTGTGAAATAACCTTAAAAATCATGTAATTGAATAATATTCAAGCTTAAAATAATCAACTAAGCAATATAGGATCAAAATCATATTAACTTATAAGAGAGTTCCAAGTTTGAAAGTTTAGATTAGGTTAAACAACGAAAATCAAATTATTTGAATCAAACCATGTAAAACCTTGATAAATATTTATAAGTAAGCATAAAAATGCATGAATAACGACAGTCTAGACAAATATCAATTAATATGCAATTACCCATAAATCAAAAATTGAAAATTTCATAATTTGAAATTTAGTTTTCGAAGAGGACTTCTTGGTTGAAAAGTAACCAAGAATCAAACCCACATACATTAAATTCTTGAAATTACCTGAAGGAAACCTAAAGAGACTTGAAGTATTCACTTCAATTCTTGAATTCCAATGAAAGCTCTTGAGAAGCTTGGAAGTGGATGGTGGATTTTAGGGAGAATTTGGGAGAGAATTAGGGCTAACATTTCTTAGAAGAGCATATGAGGGTTTATCAGGTTGATACCCCTTCTTTGGAAAGCATAAAATTATCAAAAGGTAAAAAAGACTTTTTAATATATCCTGGCGGCTAAATCGACGGTCAAGAGGTCCCATTGCCGAACCATTTGATAGTACATTAAATGGGACCTTTAAAACACCTTTTTTGACTATCTCTAATCCTTTTTAGAGTGATTCGGTGGCCGATTCGGTGATGCGTCAAATGCATTCGGCAATCAAACTAACTGTCGCCCCTTTTTGACAGCCCAGATAAGATCCAGTAAAATGGTCATAACTTTTTACTACAAACTCGGAATAAGGTAAAATTTGATGCATTGGAAAGCTAATTTAAAGATCTACAATTTGGTAGGTATTAGGACACCTAATTTATTATATTATAAGACATATGACACTTTGAAGTTGAGCCTTATATGAATTCACACCAAACTTAGCCAATTGAAACCCTTTGGCCTTGGCTCAATGTAAAAGATGCCTTATGTCCTCAAACCACATATAATATATTTTGAATACTTATAAGTTGATCCTACTATCTTAGAAGTCATCAAGTTGTGCCTATACGGGTACGAGGAATAACGTGGGGTCTTAACTTAAGATCTAGGGTGTTACAGAAGTAGGAGATAATCAATATGGATTTCATCACAAGCTTATCGAGGTCTCATAGAGAACATGATCTGATTTGGATAATTGTTGATCAGATGACTAAATCAGCCCACTTCTTGGCGGTAAAGACTACTAATACGATAGAGGACTATGTCTGATTATATATCCGAGAGATTCTTAAATGACATAGAGTTTCTTTGTGCATCATATCAGATAGAGGAGCTCAATTCACTACCAAATTTTGGAAGTCCTTTCAGAAAGGCTTGGGTTCAAAGGTGAACCTTCGTACTACTTTCTTCCCTTAAGCTGATGGTCAGGCAGAACGGTCAATACATACTTTAGAGGTTATGTTGAAGGCCTGCATTATTGACTTCAAAGCTAATTAGGATAAACACTTGCCTCTGATTGAGTTTTCCTTCAATAACAACTTTCATTCGAGCATCCAAATGGCTCCTTATGAGGCCCTCTATGAGAGAAGGTATAGATCGTCAATTGGATGGTTCGGGGTAGGTGAAATTGGGTTAATTGGGCCAAACATGATACATCAGGCTATGTAAAAGGTAAGGATTATCCAAGAGAGATTGAGAACTACACAGGGTCATCAGAAGTCCTACACTGATGTTAGGAGAAGGGACCTACAGTTCAAAGTGAACAATTGTGAACGGTGTAATGAGATTCAAGAAGAAGGAAAACTTGAGTCCTCGATGCATTGATCCTTACCAAATTGTGAAGAGCGTGGAAAATGTGGCTTATGAGTTGGAGCTACCACAAGAGCTGGTAGGTATCCATCATGTCTTTCACATTTTTATGCTTAAGAAGTGTTTGTGAGGTACATCCTTGGTTTATGCCTATTGAAAGCATTGGAGTGAAGGATAGTTTGAGTTATGAAGAGATTCTAGTCCAAATCATTGATCTTCAAGTTCGCAAGTTGAGAACTAAAGAGGTTGCATCTGTAAAAGTGTTGTAGAGAAGTCAACCCATTGAAGAGGCTACATGGGAAGTTGAAGAGGATATGAAAGTTAGATACCCTCACCTATTCGTACATTCTAATGATGAAGTCGATGGTAATGATTAATATCTATTTTCTAAGTTACTTTCCCATTGTTGAGTGGAGTTCTTATCTCTGAGTTGATACTTCTCTTGAGTTTATGAGTATGCATATCTTTAACTGTATTTGTGCCTAATGATGATGTTAGAAATAGTCTTTCAATTCTGACTTTTGAGTTGAAGTTGATTTTCGAAGTATGATTAATCGAGCATCCGAGTATTTGAGTCCCGATGGTGTTCCTTTGAGAGGTCTCATAGATGCTCATTATTCGAGGATGAATGATTCCAAGAGGGATATATTTTGACACACCATAGCTCTATTCTTACATACACCTATGTTTCAAGACTCATTCTTATATGTGAGAAGTATATTAGGGTCATAAGGGACCTTTAGTACTTAGCCGAGTTCAAAACTTTCCTATAAATTGAGTTTCTAGTGTTAGATTACACAAAGGTCAACTTTAAATGATCACAACTCTTAGAACACAAAGAATTATATGGAGGTCTTATAATTAGCTTTCCAACGCAACTGATTTCACCTTGTTTGGAGTTCACAGTCAAAATTTATGGCCATTTTACTGAAGACTGCCAGAGCAGAGTTGAATACAAAAGCTATTACGGGCTGTTATTTGAGTTAGAGACCATCTACAAAGCCTAAACCTGACATTTTTGTACCTAAATAAATCCTTAAATATATTAGTTCAACCTTTTTATGCTAAAAATACCCTCTCCAACCTAGAGTAAGGTTTCAAGGGAGAAAAAGGCTAGGGTTTGAAGACAATCTTGTGAGTATTTCCAAGCTGTTCCAAGACTCAAAATTTCTAGGTATGTAAGGCTAATTACCAAAACATGTATTATGTTCTTCCATGTTCCCCCTTACCCGAATTGATGGAGTTCTAAATGAATTGAGTCTCTTATGAATGTTTCTTGAAGATTTCTCTAAAATTTCTAATGTATTCCTATATTATCATACACGAATTACTATTTTTATGAATTAAATACTTGAAATAGATAATTTTGCCTCATTACATGAACTCTAGTATGAATTCTTCTTATTTTCTTTTTACATATTTCACTTAAATGGGTATGCATGAGTAAAAGTGAGCCTAAAGAGCCTATGGAATCCCTAAATGTTTTAACTTTACTTTTGTTTTACTGAATCCAATGAGTTAGAATGATGCATGATAGAGTCTTTATAAGTCAAGAGCTAAAACTTAAAAGAATATAACCAAAGCATTGATAGTTGATCTGATGAATTGAGTTAACAAATGTCCAATAAGACTATATGAATGACTTAACCACAGGGTTGATGTCTTATGTGCATATTGAGTCTTTGGAGGAGTATTGAGCACCAAATTGAGTAAGAGTAAGTACAACTCAAACTCAATAATTATGTAGCTAGCGTAGGAGAGGATTGAACTGTAAAATTGGATGTTTCCTACTCTTTCAAAAAGAGGACTTGATGTTACTAATTTTAGATCCACTGATGGGATGTCATGTACCCTGGAAAAGATTGGATGGGTGTGGCAACAACATCACTTTGTTGTCTCATTACAAGAGTGTAGGTGATGGTTGTTGGTTAGAAAACTTCATATATAGGTCCTGATAGTACTCTGAGTGGATAGATTAGATGGTATATGAGTGGTCATTTTCTAAACTCTATTCTTACTTTAGACTCTTGACATGATGATTGAGTTTCCTACTTCTTCAGTTGAGCTATTTGAGTTGATGTTATTTTTCCTTTACATGTTTCTTTTGTCATTTATTGATGTCCATTTGGGCCTTCATCTTTTTATGTTGCGAAGACAGGTACTAGTGGTCATCAACAGGCACCCCATTAAGGACTTACTTGCTTTTAGCTAATTGGTGAGCCGTCCCCTACTTTTAAAGGACATCATTTTTCTGTTCTAGCTTTAAGTTTAGACTTACTTAATTTTATTTAGAGGTAGCCATGGGTCTGTCATTAGCACCAATTAGTCAGATGTTTTAGAGGCTTCATAGACTAGACTATTGAGTTATGACTGTATTATATTTTTGACTAGTTCTTTTTATACTAGTCTTACTCAGTTGATGGATAGATTGTTTGGCCTTTGGCCTTTGTTTATCGTTTGTTATTTCTTTTCTCTAAGTATCCTTATTCATTGATCCCTTCCATTATTAAAATGTTATTGAATGAATGTAATGAGGCCGAATGGTTTGCTTGGGGGCTAGCAATAGTCTCTAAGTGCTGGTCATGCCAAGGGTACCCTCCCGAGACATGACAAGCATAGGTTAGTTAAGACAACTTTGGTGCTCAATGCTCGCTTGTAGCCTTGACAAGCTGAATTTTGTGTCTGCAAATTATTGAGGGAATGCCAATGATGTCTACAATCGTCCTTCTAATTGCCCTTTTGAATCTTTTAAGGATCAAAACCAATGCCTCCCCCTATCTATCATCAAGGTATGCTGCAATAATTATAGGAAAAATATTATTAGGTCCTAAAATCACATTCCTCAAGTGGCTTGGAAGAGCCTTCAATTCCAACACCAGTGGCTCTTCGATAGATAGTCTAATAGGTAGCATCTTGCGGTTCTTCAAATCCAACTCAAGCTTGAGTTGGTGTCCAGAGTATTCATGTTATTTACATGCTTTGACCATCTCATCATAGTATGGGATGTTGTCACTCTCAAAATTCATCAACATAGCCTCAAGGGTTTAAACACCTAATATCTCCTCCATGGGTACCTTTGGTTGCACTTCAATACTTTCTATCATAGAGGCAACCTTGAAATCATTAGATCTCTTCATAGACTGGCAAAGATTGAAGAAGACTTCTTTATCATTCAATCTAAACTTGAATTGGCCCAAATCCATATCCATTTGTGCTCGTCCAGTGGCTAGGAATGGCCCCCCTGAGATGATTGGGACGTCAAAGTCTACTTCACAATCAAGAATCACAAAGTTTGCAGGGAATATGAAATTTTTAACCAGAATAAGAACATCATAAAATATCCCTATAGAATCCTTAAATGTCCTTTCTACCATCAACAACTGCATTGACGTCGAAGTGAGGGCTCCCAAGCTTAACTGCTTGTACACCAGTAGAGGTATAAGATTGATGCTGGCTCTTCAATTGTATAATGCCTTTGCAAAATTGAAAACTCTAATAGAGCAGGGAATGGTGGGTGCTCTAGGGTATTCCTTCTTTTGTACCAAGGATCTATTTGTAGTGGTGAAGATCATGGGCAAGATCTTGAGTTGCTGTCGTCTTCTTCATAACTAGATCCTTCATAAACTTCGCATAACCGGGCATTTGTTCTAATGCATTAATGAGATATAGGTTTGTTGAAACCGCTTCAATATTGAGATGAAATTTTGAAACTTCCCCTACTTCTTTTTCTTTAGCCTCTAAGGGAAAGGTGGTGGAGGCCTCGGTATGGGTTTCAACTTTTTTGGTGCAACTACTTCTTCACCCACAACATCCTTAGCCTATTAATCTCTAGTCTCCGATTGTGCTGCTCTTTTTATGATCTCCTCTCTGACCTCATAATTAACTTCGCGCATTGGTGGGTCAATCATCTGCTTGCCACCCCGTGTCTTCACTGACATGCAATGCCTATTATTTTTCAAATTCTGCACCGTGTTGCTTAGGAATGTACCCTTATGGTATTGGTTCAATTGAGTTTACATCTGACCAAATTGCTGCTTTAACTATTTAATTGCCACCGCATAAGACTCATTCTTTTGATTAATCCTTGATATATTAGCTTTAATGTATTTCAAGGTCTCATCCTGTAAATCTATTTTCTTGAGCAATTTGTCAAACATCTCTTCAATCCTCGAACTACCAAGTCATGGTTTTATAGTAGTAGATATGCTCTGTTTCGGTCATTACGATACCAATCTTTGCATGCCTAGTCACCATCTCATTTCTTGGTCCCTGTTTCTATCGTAGTATCCTCTTTGATTGTTATTATCTTGGTATGCATTGTCTCTTTTAGAGTTTAGAGCTTGATTTCCTTAACATTGGTGCCAATATTCCTGATTGAACCCTTGGGCATTTGTTCGAAAATCCCCCAAATGATTAGTCACAAAGCAAATGTGCTCCTTATAATAAAAGTCATCGTAAATTGGTGTTCTCGATAGTTCTTGACTATTTGCATTCACCCACTCTTGCTTGTGCTTCATCAATAATTCAATGTTAGTACTATCCGAGCCAACTCTTGTAGTACCTCTTGGTTGATCTTATCTTACTTGGGATTTGTATTGACTGAGAAAGAGATTTTTATTGTTTATGAGTCCCTCGTGCCCCATGCACGATTTGTCTTGGCTACTTGCAATCCAAGAATGAACCTCCGGTTATGATTTTGGCGACTACTTTACTTTTCTCATTTAAATCTTGATAAAAGATCTCTACTAAGGTATCATCTATGATCTTGTGGTCCAGAACACTCTACAAATACTTGTCGAACCGCTCACATGTTTCGCTAATAGAATCCTCAGGTGTTTGTTTGAAGTTGTTGATACGGTCTTTGAGCTTTAACTTTTTCGATTTGGGGGAATACCTCTCTAAAAAGGTTTTTTGCATCTTTACCTATGTATATATAGAATATTAGGAATCTCAGATAACAATATTGTTGCTTCACCGGTAAGAGATATAGGAAGACATAGAGCCCGACGACATCCATGGATAAGTTTTAATTTCCTATCATACTTTGCGACAAAGACAACATCGGGTAGATAGTTATGTGGATCCTTTGATGGTAAGACTGAGAATAACCATCTATGCTGTAGCATCCACAATAACCCACTTGATATAACAAACTTAGTATCTGGTGGCAGTGGAGGCAACACGATGGTTCCTGTAACATCCACCGCTGTTGGATCAAGTCTGTATTGATTCCACCCATCTGCTACTACTTGTTGAACTAGTGGTGTTTGATTGTTCACTATTGGAGGAGGTGGTGGGTTTTGGTCATTTAGGTTGAGAACATCATTTGCAGCATTATTTGCGTTGTCTTGGTCCATTATTCTTAATATTCTTTGTATCTTAGGATCTTATGGAGTCAAGAGATTGTCTCGACTGCGCATATTGGGCATGCATTACACCTGTATGCTAAAAATGAAACAAAGTCAACAAAACTACTTAAAAAATAAAGAAATGAGGATTAATTCTCTAACTACTCTAACCAAACCAATCTAAAAGCCGTATTTGGGCATGACGCCAAAATTTGATTACTCCTAAATTACACCTTCCAAGTAAGGTATAACCGCTCACTGTTCAAATATAGAACCTAACAATAGTTAGGGTCAATCTCACGAAGAATATCTTCTAGACTTGGAATAATTAAAACAACTTTTAGAAAATAACCAACTTATTTTCGAAGGTGGGCGGGGTTGTGATGAAATAACAATAACTACAACCTAATATGGTCTAGACTTTGGAATAATTAAAACAACTTTTAGAAAATAACTAACTTATTTCTAGGGGGAAGTGGTTCTGATAAAATATTAATAACTAAAACCTATTCTAATAACAATCAGGATGCAAGTATTATGAATTCAGTTTGAGAAGATACCTAGGGTATTGGGTTCCCCATGAATTCTTAACACAGTATAACCTCATAATCACAACCTTTTCTAGAATGTAACATGCAGAACTTGAAAGTTATGTTCACCTAACATTACTAAAATCTGGGATAGATGCATGAGACCTCATCCATAACTCATAGTTTGGACTACGAGCCTTGTCTTCTTCATCCTGTTGGATTCTTGAATCTTTGTATCTTGAACCACGATAAAGACCACGGGTCATGGAATAATCCACCGCCCATCCTGCTAATTGTCCATTTTACTTCAGAAAATCCCTTCTACTCTAGTTCCAATCCACCAAAACCCACCTACAACTCACGGATCAAACCACGACCTATAGTAGCCAAAAAGCTACAAAACTTAGCAGTCCTCCCGAAAATACCCTGAATCCTGTAATCTTGTAAAAGCAACACAAACACAAATCAAATCTACTAAAAGTCACTAGAGAACACATAGAATTCTAAATTAAGAATATTGAAAGTGTCGTATTTTGGCAGCTCATCATGTGCCAGCAAGTCTCAAATGTCCCGGGGTTACTATAAAGATGCTCTGACTGTCAAGATACATGTGAAAACATAGAAAATGACCTAGAGGGTCATTATATAATCAATTTTCACGAGGTCTTATAATTAAAATATCTGAAATTTTCATGCCATAAACCACTTCACTCAAGCAAGTAAGTAGAACAAGGACATTTATTATCAACAATAGCAATTACACTGAGCTTACGTAGGCCCTCACATAGCCCTTTCCTACATAAACTGCATTTTTACTAATTACAATTTTTTTAGAAAAAAATAAACATTTGAATCCATTTTTAATAAAGTGAAATAGGAACCAAGTTCTTTCTTAATTCTGGAGCATGTAGCACATTCTTGAGAGTCACCACCTCGCCAAGTGTCATCTTTAAGAGAACTTTGCCTATTCCTTCAACCTTTGCTGTTGCTGAGTTTGCTATGTAAATCCTGTCATCACCATGAATAGGTTCATATGATTCAAAGGTTCTTTGTTGTCACATACATGGCGGGTGGCACCGAAATCTATCCACCACTCTCTTGGATTGCCAAAAAAATTACATCTAGAAAGCATAACACATAGATCATCCTTGAATTCAACAACATTTCCTTGATCTTTGTACTTTGGTTTCTTGGAAGACTTATAATCTGTAGCCTGATGGCCATTTTTTCCATAATTAAATCAATTACCTTTGAATATCTTCCTAGGTTGATTACTTTGTTGTGCAGAGTTTGTCTTTCTCTTATTAGATTTTTCATTTTCAACAACATTGGCTCCTTGTATTGTTGAGTTTCTATGGGAGCTCTTCTTCGTAGCCTTATTGTCTCCTTCCATTCTCAATTTTCGAATGAGATCTTCAAGGAACATTTCTTTTCTTTTAAGCTTTAAATAATTTTTGAAGTTCTTCTACAAATGAGGTAACTTCTCAATTATAATAGCTACTTGGAAGGCCTCATTAAACACTAGATCTTCTGCAAGAAGATCAATTCTTGAACTTGAGTAATAAGAAATTTGTTGTCTACAATCTTAAAGTCCATAAACTTTGCCACAATGAATTTCTTCAATCTGGCATCTCCGTCTTTTCTTCTTTTCTGAAGCATCCCAGAGGTATGTGGAAGTTTTCATATTATTGTACTCATTGTACTAGTCATCATGAAGCCCATTCAAAATATCATTCTTACATAAGAAATAAAAATACTTCCAAGTTTCAATCATCATAAAGCGTTCATCTTTTGGAGTAGAATCCACTAACTCAGAAACACTTCTATTGATGAACCTTTTTAGATTCAAAGTAGTTAAATAATACAACATCTTTTGCGGCCACCTCTTAAAATTCATGCCAGTGAATTTTTCAGGTTTTTCAGTCGATGCTATAGTAGGTCCAACACCTGTACGACTCAATGAGAAATATTCATTGCAATAATTTTTGATGTCGTATCATCCATGAGCTCAATTTTATTAGTCATTTTGCTGTCATAAAAAGACAAGCTCACTTACTGTCTTCAAATAAAGTCTTAATCGTTATTTCAATTTTATTCTAGTTTAACAAGAAGTTTGTAACTCTCTGTCGCTAACCAAATGAACTTTAATTTTCTAATGAACTTTTAATTCTGTCAGTAGTAAGTTCAACTAGAGCATAAAATCACAAAGATTTTAATCTCCAAAAACCAGTTACAGCTACACAATAAGATAGTAATTTTCCTAATATTATAGTTTATAATAATAATAATAATTGTGTAGTGCAAAATTTGATTTACGAAAAAAGAAAAAACTCAATTTAGTATATCTTCTATACTTTGTATTTATTCATATAATATTAAAAATAAAAATATTTTCACATTGAAGGATTGTGACTTTTCTAATAAGTTGTGACTTGTTTGAATGGTTGTGGCTTTTGTGAAAGATTGTGAATTTTTTGAAAGGCTGTGACTTTTCAGATAAGATAAAATAAAACATATATTCATACTATTCTTTGTTGGCTATAAATAGAGGAGTTTAGTAGGCTTATTTTTTTGTTCTTTTATTTTGGTTTATTCTTATTGTTTTTGAACATTTTTTCTTTTTTGTTTTTTTGGTTTTTATATGTTTTCTCTCAATTCATTTTTTAGTTTAACTTTTGTAAACAAAAGTTTGTATTATTATTCAGGCTAAAAAATTTATTTCAAATTTTGAACTTTTAAAATATTTATATTATATAACATGAAATACACATGCATTGAACGTGTTCAAGCAGTAGTC
>JAPFFP010026405.1:0-16027 GCA_026153255.1 Solanum medicagineum | reverse complement strand
CTTAGCTTAAAATCGCTAGTTAAACGGAGACGAGGCTCGACATCGAATTTGTTCAAGTTCGATTACGAATAAAGTCCATGTTAAGGATGCAATTTTAGCCCATGTTTTCATAAATGGACTATTTACTCAGCCCAAGAAGAATATAAAAGAAGCCGAAGACCATTACAATATCTTTAGCAAATTAGGCCCAACCAATTAAGAAGAGGAAATCAAAAAGAATTGGTAGCAAAGGACCATCTATTTGGAGCCCCAAAAGGTCCAAGTTAAAGGGGCAAGGAGCCGCATCACCTGCTTGGTGATATAAGGCTGAAGTATCCTTAGTAAGTCGGCCAAATCACTCTATTAAAAGGGGCCAAAGCAGCTCCCAAATGTCATTTCTCAACTTGACCTCAAAAAAATCATATTTCCTCTCTAAATTCCTCTCAACTTTTCTTAACCTTGTGAAGCAGCCAAATGACTCTTTTAAGGTTCTTAAGGAGCCTCTAAACCTTGAAAACAAAGTTAAGTAATTATAGTTGTGTATTAAGTATGGTTTTATCACGAAAAACAAGAGATAGATGCTATTTTTCTCGCTTGCTGAAATTTGTTTGCTGAAATTTGTTGGACAGATTCTATGCAAAAAGTTGCTGCACCTTTTTCGTTTGTTTTGGTGATGTCCCTATGGTTTGTAAGTTGTATTATGAAGATAACTTGATGTTCTTAACATGAGTTGAGTTATAAACATCCCCCTAAGGTTGCTTCCCGGATTTTGGTTTAATTTAACAAGCGCGTTTTATCGTGTTATCTTAAGCGTCATGTTGATTGGAATTTGCGGGATGTTGTATATAAGGCTATTAGCCCACGTCCTTCATGACTTCTTAAGTTCTGTTATGAGAATGTTTTAGGTCTGTTTATGTGTAAAAATGTTGCTGGAACAGTTTGGTTAGAGTTGGAATAGGTTTGGAGTTGTCAACATCGAAATGTAGCAAAGGAAGGTAATGTTATGCTGTCCATTTTTAGATTGTGTGGAATTGTGATGTGTTGTGCTTTGTGGGCTGTGGTAAGACTGTTATGGCATTGAAATAGGCTGTACATGATGTGTACATGTTAATGTGTATGAGAAATTATAATTAAGGAGCGGAAAGGTTAAAGGAATACGCTCGGGTTTATAAACACCCGCTTGCTGCCAGTGTATTGTTTTCTTATGTGATTGGATCGCCAAGGTGTATCTATTGGCTTTTAATGCTAGTTTTATCCCTTACTATGTTTTAGATAAGTATTTTGAGGAAGAAAAGGTTATCTTGAGATAGTAAAAGGTCCGACGATGAGGTATGTAAGGTTACTTGATTTCGTATCACTTGGCATGAAACATAGATCTCTTATTGGTACATAAAGGCACTTGCCAACTCCAACACAACTATTAACCATGTCTCCACTCTTTTACATGTTTATATGATTCCATACATAGTTACCTTCAAACCTGCATAGATACTTTGACACCAAGTTACATGAGTTCCTGCTACAGAATAAAGTTCAAGAGTTGTTCCATTTCATACGCATTGCATCATTTGTGTAATGTACTATTGTCATTATCATAATGTCTTATGTGATCATCCCCACGGCATATGCTACATATACTGTCGTACAGCTCTAATGTCGTGACCACCAAAAGAGCCATCTCAAAGGTAATTGAAAGATACAGTATACAGTTTTGACGGGTGGTAGCCCGAGGGGGTTCAAGAAGAACCTGGCAAAGGGACGATCCTGATACAGTATTACGGGTGGTATCCCGAGGGGGTTCAGAAAGAACCTAGCATAGGGATGATCCCTATACAGCTTATCACTGATCATTTGGTCATTTGTATTATAGATGTGCACAGATTTTACAATAAAGGTAAAGTGATATAAAGAACATAAAGTACATGATCCCACAGTATAACTAAAGGTGGTCTCTTATGCTACACCAGTGTACGGTTTCACTTGAGTTGTTATATCATATACAGTGTTTCCTGCCTTAGATACTCATTACATTATCTTGTACTGACGTCCCTTACGGGGGACCTGCATTTCATGCTGCAGGTACAAGTGCTAGTAGATCCCCCCAGTAGGAGTACAGGATATTCAACTACTGTCACCAAGCTCCAGGTTGCTTCGGTGCTTTGTATATTTCTAGAGCTTATGTTTAGATGGTACAGTTAGTTGAGGCGGGGCCTGTCCCGACCGTTATCAGATGTTTCTCTTTATTTAGAGGCTTTGTAGACTATGTAAAGCAAAGTATAGTCATGTCTCGTACTTTAGACAGGGTCGCCCCACCGACCTAGTCATATGCATTTCCTTTTGGCTTTTTATCACTGTTTTATTTGCTTTAAGACATGTTGACGGTTGAAATTCCTTAAAATAGGTATAGAAAGCACATAGTTACAGGTTGGTTCTCCCAAGCCTTATCGGCAACAGGTGCCAGTCTTCCCTAACGGGACTTTGGGGCATGACATCCTACTCCTACAAGAATGAGGTTGTTAATGGCAGATAGACCAATCGAAAAACTGGAGGGAATACTTTTTGATGTGCTGGTGAAGTTTTCAAATTCATATTCCAACGAATTTTGTGATTCTTAATTGTAAAGTTGATTTTGAGGTCCCTATTATCTTAGGAAGACCATTTTTGGCCACAGAGGAGAGCACTAGTGGATATGAATTCCGATTAATGCAGATTTAGGGTAAATGATGAAGAAGTGGTTTTTGACATCCGTCAATCTTTGATGTATCCGAATGAACGGAAAAGCGAAGCTTGGGCTGTTGAGGAATTTTGAGTCATCAAGATGACTGAGTCATGAGCGATAATAAATCGGAAGCTACTTGGGAGGAAACCCAAGCAGTTTCCTATTTTAGCTTGATTGTGAGTTTATTTTCAGTTTTTGAGTTTTAAGTTGATTGGTTGTGTGAGTTTTGATTGTTATTTTTGGAAACTAGATTGGTTGTATTTTTGATAATGGTGTGTTTTGGGAAGAATGTGCAGGTGTTGGACAAGAATTACAGATTTTCTAAGATTTGTATCTGAAGTAGTCTCTACGATCACGATTATGAGTCGCATTGCACTTTATGACTCATCGCCTTTCCTCGTAGAGTGTTGAGCAAGATTGAAAGTGCACTCCATCTACTAGCCATCTTTATGACCTGTAGTTAACACTACGAGTCATGAATGGGGTTCATAGAACCCAGGTATGTTTCCAAATTTTTCTAAGTGTTGGGTGGTCTAAAAGACCTGGACCTATAAGTCATAGATCAAATCACGACTCATAGTCGGGGTTTCATGGACCCTACTTAGTAAGTTTTGAAGGTAAATTTGGTAAGGTACAAATAGGTGTCAAAATAACTTTGACCCCATATTTAACCCTAATTACTAAGGATTACCCCGATCCCTTTCCCTAAATATTTTCCTGACCAATTTTCCCGTGATCCAACTTCACTTCCTACTAGGAATTCCGGTGACTAGGGTTTTACATCATTCTTCCTCTTTTGTTTTCTCCAGTTCATCTACTCATATGGTAAGTTCCCTGGTTTAGTTTAACTTCATTATTTACTTTACTTGTAAAGGTTTGAATAATGAATGAGATTAAACTGATCCCAAGGCATGTATTTCTTGATTAAGCTAAAATGGTTAATGAGAATCTAGGGTTGCTATGAGTTGAATTGATTGTTTTAGCCCTAAGTTGAATGATTTATTTGTGTTATTGTGATTGTATGCTCATTCCATCTTGTTCCTTATTTGATAAAATGTTTGTTATTGGATTGTGTATGTTCATTGGTTTGTAGTGTCATAGGAGCATAATAGCGTTTGGGTTATTTTGATGTAGTTGGGATCATAGGTTGATAAATTCTTGTTGTGCTTGTTGAACTATTCCCAAAATGATCTTGAGTCTGATTGAGTGGGTTTTGTGTGTGATTTGGGGAGTGGTGATATAGGTACAAGTTTGAACAGAGTGGGAAAGGATTACATGAATGATAGTGTATTGGTTGCTATATCCTTTTTCGATGGGGTACCTTTGTTTTGAAATGATGTTTGGGGTCTGGGTTTTGTGTTTTGAAATGGGTATGCTTGCATCACTTGCTTCGATGCTGAAGATTAATATTTACCTTATTCGTTAAGTCCGTGTGATGAGTGGAGGTATTTTAGATACCTCCCTCCCCAGACCACACTGGTGGGATTACACTGAGTATGTTGTTGTTGTTGTGACGTCTTGTTTATGGGACTTTTTTTGCAACTCGTAGATGAGTATACGAGTCATAGTTACCTCTCGTAGGAAGTTACATTGACTTAAATTCAAGTATACTCATCATACGAGACCATCTACGAGTCGTAGATCCCTCTACGAGCATTAGATAGGTCTCGTGGACTCACGTCTGTCCTAAATTTGCTCCCTAGAACTCCATATGAACCTTGTCTATGACCTGTAACCCATGTTATGAGTCGTAATTGGGTCTCGTATAAGGTTCCAGTGTACTATTTTGCTTATGCACTGCTGGTTTATTATACCACAGTACGTCCCAACTATGAGTCATACCTAGTTCTTGTAACACCTATCTACAACTGATTTAAGTTATTTTTCCTTGTTTTCTTGTGTTTCATTTGTTGATTGTATGGGGCTGATTAAGGTTGGTTTATGATTGTTTTTTAGATATTATGGACCCCAAAAGAAAACTTGCAGCAATTGAATCCTTCAAAAGGCATCTTGTTGACAAGCCTACGGATACTGAGCACTCGGATGACAATCAGACTCTGTTGAGTAGGTGAATTGAGGCTCTTAATATTAATCCTAATCCATAGGTTGAGGTACCTTAAACTAGGGCTACTGCAAGAGCTGTTCAAACTCACGTTCGAGATGATAGTACCTCCCAGTCTGATGAGGAGGGCAGTGGTGATGAGTCTGAGCAGCTTACACTATAGATGACTTCTTCAGGCATGAAGTCTAGCTCAGAGAAGGGCTCTCAAGTCACTCTTCAGCAGCGAACCTGATTATTCACCAGTGGGGCGTCGATGGTATTAAGACCATATATGATGAGGTTCTATAGCCAAAGGGTCAAGATAAGACCATACAGTCGATGTTTAAGGAGCCCCGATTATTTAAAGAGGGATTGACCAATGTTCAGTACTAGAAGACACAATAACGCAACATGGCTCAGCTGGCTGACTAATAAGCTTGGACGATATGCCCTATTTATAGTATGGGAATTCTATGCAGCTTATGCAGCCACACTTCTTCATGATATTCCCGAGGGGAAGACACCTCTCGCAGTCAAGATTGAGAGAAGTATTAGTGAGAGGGCGGTGGGTCGACATTTCAGAAGAGACGATCTGCCATGTATTGTTTGGCCCCATATACCAAGTCCTGAGGTCAACAACTGAATTTGATCATAGGTTCGGGAAGGCCAGAAATCCACTATTCATAAAGGATCGGTATAGAGGATATCACTACTGAGATGGGTGGCCAGCCACATTGCTGAGCGGGGTCCAAAGCCTACTTGGGTCACCACCCATACGAAGACTATTAGCAAGGCTTCCATGTCTTTTCCTGCAAAGTTTTTGCGGGCGATCATTAGATCTCGCATCCAGCCTATGTTAGCTGATAACACACTCACGCCGAAGCAAGCAGTGCTAGTGGCTAGCATCTTAGCTGGCTACAAAATTGATTAGGCTCGAACAATAGCATTACAGATTCATGAGTCGGTGGGCAAGAGGTTTATTTCTGTTCCAGTTCTGATCTTGATTTACCAAATCTACATCGCGTCCAAAGTACAAATATTACGTCATCATGACCACTTGATATAGGCCTTACACACTATAGCTCCAAAGTACAAATATTACACCAGAAGTGACAAGGTTAGGAATGAGGCAATTCGGGAGAAACTGGAGGTGGCCCAGGTGGGCGAAAAGATGAGGGAAGTGAGACTGCGATGGTTCGGACATGTGCAGAGAAGGAGTATTGATGCTTCTGTTAGAAGGTGCGAGAGGTTAGCTGTGGGAGCTACTCGGAGGGGTAGAGGTAGACCGAAGAAGTACTGGTGGGAAGTGATCAGACGGGACATGGCGGAACTCGACCTTACTGAGGACATGACCTTAGATAGAAAGAAGTGGAGGTCGCGAATTAGAATAGCAGGCTAAGTTCTTCTTCTTCTTCTTTCTATTCTTCTCCTTCGTCGTCTTCTTCATATTTTTATTAGCATTTGTATTATTTTTACTACTATTATTCCTTTTTCTTTTTATTATTTGGCATATATGTGTTAGTTTTATTATAGTTACTTACTGTAATGTGTGCACCTGTTGTTCCATTACCTTACCTTACCTTACATTCATTTGGTCATATCTAGTCTTTTTGCTTATGGGTTTTGAGCTGAGGGTTTTAGGAAACAGCCTCTTTACTTCTATGAGGTAGCGGTAAGGTCTGCGTACAATTTACCTTCCCCAGACCCCACTTGTGGGATATCACTGGGTATGTTGTTGTTGTTGTTATATTGACCAAGAGATACTGTTGAAGACTATATGAGTTAGACCAGACTATGACTCGTAATGATGTTCTATATCAGCAAAGTCCAAAATTGAAGAGGCTGACCACGAAAGCCCAATTACGGCATGTAACCCGAGTTACGAGTCGTAACTACAACTTGTATCAAGCGCCAACCAGCTATTCAAATTAATTTAGGGACTTGTTTGTAAATACTATTAATAGTATATTTTAGGTTTTTAGCCACAAGTTTTACAGACTATGAGAGAGTTTACACAATCATTACATAGAGCACGAAAATTTAGAGCATTGTTTTTAGGGTTTATCTTAGGAGAGTAAATTTTGGAGATTAGATTCACTTGTAGATGCATGACATATTTCAAGCTTATGATTCCAAATACAAAGTAGCTTTTATTGTTCTCTAGTCTTTTTGGGTAAGTGTTTAACTATGTCTTCCATATTCATTGTTTATTCATTTGCCCAAGTTATGAGTGCTAAACCCACAACTTGGAATTGTGGGAACAACGAGAATCTAGCTTATGTAACGACCCAGTTATTGTACAACTTCTTCGGAGCTTAAAAATCTCGATTTTGGGAGTTATTAGACCAGGGTGTCAATCCAGGGGAGAACACATGGCTCGTGTGAGATCAACGGTCCGTATGGCCTCCAGTGAGGTGACACTTGGCCTCAAAAGTTGGGTGGAACATTAAAAGTGAAGAATTAGCCAAGGCATGTCACACTTGCATCTTCACAGTTCATGTGATACTTCACAGAACGTGTAGTGATGCCGTGTGGTGGCCTTGGTTGAAAAGCTCACAATTTTGGGACCAAGTATGATCACGTGGCCCATTACACGAGCCGTGTGGTGTCTCACGAGCCATGAGGCTCTCCTTGGGGCTTCTAGGGTGGAAAATATTCTAAGTATAGAATTCTCGTCTCGTAATTTTTTCATAAAATTTTTGAAGTACCGGTACACGGCCATGTCACACGGACCGTGTGACTCCACACGGGCTGTGTAGCCATCCATGTGATGTGTGTTTACGAAAAAATTCTAAATGTTGAGCCTTGACTTAAATTTTCCAAATTTCACCTAACTGTTGCTTCATGGGGACTCCACACGAACCGTGGAGTGGCACACGGGCCGTTTGGCCTCAAGTGAAGTGGTTTTTGAGAAAATTTTCTCTCATATTCATTAATGGTATTTTATTGAATTTTGTTATTTCTATTGGTCTTTTGGGGATTATTATTCCATTCCATGGTCATCTAAAGACCTAAAACCTATTTCAAACATTTAAAACTCATTCTCACCTTTTGAACTCTCTCAAAACAACTCTCAAAGGAACTCTTGTGAAAATTCAATTTGGGAGCAAAGGAACTCAACTCTTGTTCAAATTCATTGGGGTTTTCTCCATTTTGGTAAAGGTATGTGGGTTTTGATCCTTGGTTACTTCCAATCAAGGAGACCCAAGCTATTTCCGAGAAATCTACATGAACTTTTCTTACTTTAGTTTGGGGTTTTACAAATTATGATTCCTTAAGTTCCAATAATAAATTGGTTATGGTTATCTATTGCTTTAAAGATGATTTAAGTTTTGGACTATTGAATTTCATCATTTTTATGAATCTATAATCATGCATGTCCAGTTTGAAAGCTTGTTTGAGCATGGGCGATTTATACATGATTTTAAATATGGATTTAGTTATGAATTTACTTCAATGACATGTTATGCTTTTGATTTTGGATTGAATCTCAATTACCTATGCCATTTTCACATCATTCATAGCATATGCATTCATGTTCATGAGAATTTATGGAAAATATGAAGTGGGTTAAGCCCAATTATGTTCTATGATATGATTTTGATAAGATATTGGTTATAACAAGAATGTGAACATATATATGACTATTATTATGGCTCTTTGAGCATCTTGGGTGCTTGCACCATCTTGTGTATGAATGAGCTATTCCTATGCATGAGTATTATGATTATGAACAATGATTTTGGCATTTGACCTTAAGTATGGATTATTATGAATGGTATTTGGTTATTTTAAAGAATAAAGATGCATTGAAATGATTTTAAAAACGACTATTGCCTCCTTTGAAAGTATGTATATATATACGTACAGTATTCTTATGGGATGACGACTCAGCATCGATGGATGGAGGGTTTGCTCTCTTTCCTTGAACTATGTGCCTATCATAGATTTTCCTTTCCGAAATGGGTATTGTTCCCATAAGGAAAGATGCCTCCAAAATGGGAGTTGTTCCCATAAGAAGAAGACATGATATGATATGATTTGATATGCTATATGTGAAAATCCTATCCGAAATGGGAGTTGTTCCCGTAAGGATGGTTACTTCATACGAAATGGGAGTTGTTCCCGTAAGGTGAAGTATGGTTTACCTTTGGCAAGTAGACCACCTCTTTACCGATGAGGGGATTTCATCGGGATTCCAAGTAATAGCTCGCTTGGTCTTACTTATGTCAGTTAAGGTTGCAACCCCACTATATATAAGAGCATCATTTGCACTTCATACATCATTGGTTTCATGACATCTTGTTATATTACGTTCCTTATTATACATCTCTTTCTATAATATGTGCCCTTGTCATCTAACATAAAAATGTAGGTTATGGTAAGTTCATGCATTGTATCCCGCATACTTAGTACATTCAAACATATCAATGCATATTCTTGCCTACATGATTTCACCATATAGCGACCGAGAACTTTGACCAGCCACCATTTGAGGCTTAGCTCGGATTCCAAGCTTAGTTGTAGTGGTGAGTCCTTCTTCCAAGGACGATCCACCATCTATCTACCTTTGATACATTCATTTTTTTATGCATATGACGGTGAACCTAGGAAATTTCTTGGCCCCCGACCCATCTATGTAGAGGCATTGTTTGACACCTTATAAACTTCCTTACGTTTTATACTATGTGTTATGGTTAAAGTCCATGTTATGGGTTGGCTAACTTTGACTATGGTTATGCGGTTGGCTATGTGATTTATAGATTGGTTATATGTTGTAATAGAAAGATCCTAAGTCCTGAATTTCTCCATAGAGTAAGTCCTACTTTTTCATCCCGTAGAAATATGTGTTTACTTTGTGTATGCTTCTGAACCGATGATGCGAGTTTTGGTATCTTGAGGCTTGTTTGGGGACTCTCGGGTTCCCATTCGCCATGTCACATCTAGGCCCTAGGTTTGGGTCGTGACATCTTAGATTACTTGGATTATTTGCAATTCTTGAGTTGGAGATTTGCATGTATTAACCATTTCTCTTCACTTTGCATGTTGTCTAATGGTAGCCCACATTAGATCTCGCCTAGGGTCATGATCCTGATCCGGGTGGTGATGAATAGGAAAAGGGAATAGTTAATAGAATTTGATGATGTGTTCTTGTCTAAAAAACCAAACCCGGCCAAAGAGAGGTTGACTGGGGCAATGGGTAATGGTTAGTTTGGCACTCTATATAGACTGGCCAAGTCCCATAGTGAAATATGACCTTCACCTTCAGAAGAGGATTGGAAGAACCTAAATTACTGTCTTACATGCAATGTCCTCATTGAGAGTTGTGTTATCTGTGTAGACTAATTTAGTGAATCACGGGGAACAAAATTTAGTTTAGTTTAGTTTTCGACCAATCATTGCAAACTCTCCTCCTCCCCTTTAGAGAATCAAGTAGTTGATGTTTGAATTGATTTTTGGTGAACCAAGTTGCAAAAGTATTGTATTCCCTGTGGGATTCGACCCTAATATTGATTAGGTTTTTACTTTGACGATCACTTTGACCTTGAAATAGAGGTGTATCTTGAGCGTTCATCTTCCTCATGCATGTATTGGTATTGAGATAGATAGTTTTCTTGCATAAAATAAACAACTATTTTCACTTGAGTGAAAGTAAATAAAAACTCAAACTATATAATTACGTCACCAACATAGGAGAGGATTGAACTATAAAATTAGATGTTTTCCTATTGTCCAGAAAGAGAACTTGATATGATTGTTTGTGATCCACTGATAGGATGTCCTTTACCCTGAAAAGGTATTGGATGGATCTGGCAATGACATCACTTCTTTTTATCATTAATGGCTCATAGGTGATGGTTTTCCATTAAAGAAACTCCCAATTAGGATGCAATAGTACTCGATGTGAGTGGATTGCATTGTACACCTTTGAGTCTTTTGTAATATCTTATCGAGTTTCATTATCATCTTAAGTCAAGTCTTTTGAGTTGAGTTGATGGTCGAGTTGAGTCTCTTGAGTTGAGTTGATGGTTGAGTTGAGTCTCCTAAGTAGAGTGGATAGTTGAGTTGAGTCTCTTGAGTCAAGTATCTTTGATTATGTCCTTTCTTTTCCAGTTATATTACATACTCGGACATTTCATATACTAACATCCATTTAGGCTGCATATTTTCATGATGCAAAGATAGGTGTTAGAGATCATCCATCATCAACAGATACTACATTGAGGATCTTATTTACTATCAACTGATTGGTGAGTCCTCTCCTGCATTCGGAGGACACCACTTATGTCATTCCTACTTTTGAGTTCAGTCTTCCATTTTCATTTGAGATAGCCATGGACCTGTCAATAGCACAATCTAGACACTAGAATTAAAGGTTTCATAGATAGAGATGGATTAATTTGATGTTCTTATTAACTTAAATAGTCCCATGTTGAATTATTCTTATGATAGTGGACTGACTTTGAATTAGATTATCGGTTTAAATTATTATTCCATTTAGTGCTAACTTATTAGCCCACTAGATTGTTCCATATACTATTGAATTAAGTCTTCCATTGTATGATTGATAATGTGATCTGGCCAAGTGGTTCGCTTGAGAACCAGTAATTATTTCTGAGTGTCGGCCATGCCAAGGATACCTTCCCAAGGCATGATAGATATGTATTTATTATACACAATGGTAGTTTAAAAGTATTAAGAATCATAGCTATAGTTGGTATTATATAGAAAATTGTTGCTCCTTTCTTCCCCCTACCCTCCACCCCTCTCTCTCTTTTTGCGCTCTTGCTCGCCTATTTCCTTTGTTTGTGTCCCTACTCTCTCATCTCTCGCCTCTCGTTATCATCTGTCTCTAATCTTCCTTGCTCCCTCTCTCTGCAATATAAATACAAATGGTACTAGTAAATGATATAAATACAAATGATAGAATAATCACACATGGTAATACATAAATACACTACACAAGGCAATAGATGGATATAAATGCATCTGTCTCGCCTCTCTCCTTCTTCTAGTAGCCAATTTCTTTTATACAAATCAATTGTATCAATGAAAATAGTTATCGATCAAATATACAAAGTAATCATAAATCTGTGTGTCCGCACGCGCGCAATGTAAATACAAATGATACTAGTAAATGATATAAATACAAATGATAACGTAATCTCATATGGTAACACATAAATTCACTACACAAGGCAATAGATAGATATAAATGCATTTGTATTTGGTTCTCTACTTCTTCTAGTAGCTAGTTTTTATATTAATAAATCAATTGTATCCATGACAATTATCTATCAAATAAATCAATTAATCATAAATTTCTCCTCTTTCTCCCAGATCTCACTTACCTCTTTGTTTCCTCTCCCAATCTCTCTCTTCTCTTTCCTCCTAACATGCAGTTATGAATAGTGATTAAGCAAACTATAGCTAAGGATCCTAATTGTGTGAAACACACCTGGCATCAACAACAAATAATTTTGTTTGTCTTAAGTTTATATTTTTATATCATAATACAACGAAAATTATGCCTTAGAAGAAACAACAAGTTATGTCGCTTAATATGTAAGATGTTTTTGCCGATAGAGGCAAAATTTTAATCCAGAACCCATGAATTATATCAAAAAAGACATAAGTTATTTTCTATAAAACTCATATTGGTAGAGATAAACTTTTACTTTCCAAACCCACAAATTATATCATAAAAGCAGTTCAAGACTTCTATTGAAATTCTAATTTTTTTGCATATAAATACATGTTTCCAAACAACTTCATTAAAATATTGAATAGATACAGCTTGAAATTAAGTGGATTTCCTTTTGGCTCCATAATTCCCTTCAATGGGCTACAAATCAATAGTATCAATTGCATAGAACCCAGTAGTATTGGGTTCAAGTCCCAACGGATATTTTAGACTTGTCCAGGCCTATGAGCCAAGTTAGACCACTAGCCACATGAAACAACCCCAAAAAGTGCCTAAAACATACCTCGAAAGTTCCCGGAATCTTGTTTTCCATATATCTAAAAATCCATTTGTTATTTAAAAAATCTGACTTCATATTCTTGTTCAGAGGGTCAAAATTAGGGTGACAAGGGTCTAACCTCGAATTTAAAGTAAAGGAATCGAATTATGAAATTTCACTTGGTGCAATTTCTAATGAGTGTCCGCGACCTCTCCGCGACGCAAAAAGGTGTATTTCCAACACTATTTTTCCTAGTCCATCCAGATTTTTCTAAGTGTTGGGCTTAAGTCATTTGAAACATGTTTTTACCTACTTAGCCTTATTTCACCTCATTTCACCCTAAACATTCCCCAATACTCACCAAGACACTTAGCCAAATATTTGCTCCTAAATTCAAGTCCCAAACTCAAGACCAATCTTAAGGATTTCATCAACGATCTCACTCAAGCTTCAAGTCTCCATTCCCAATCTTTTCAAGGGATCTCCAAAGTCAAGGTATGTGGTGTTGAACCATTGGGTCCTTCCATCCATGGTGCTTAAACCCTCTTTTTACTAATATTTCATGATTTAAAGTTGATTTTACATATGGGTCTTGTATATTGAAAAATTTACTGCACAGTGATTTTTGGTTTATGATAATATGGCTGTTTTAAGATGTTTTGAGCTATAAATCTTGGATCTAATGTTGGATCTGATGAGGGGTTTTGATATGAATGTCTTGGGGATGTTGCAAGGTGTTGAGCGATGATTTTACTATTGAATTTCTTGCATGATTTCATCTACAAATTGCATGGTCTTTTATCTCCATTACACACCCCCAAGGTGTTTGATAAAATGTCCAAATGTGTTTTCTTGAGAAGTTGAAGGTACAAAGCATGAGATATTATATGAATTATGTTTTAATGATGAAATGAGCTTATGTACATGATATACTCTATATAAAGTGTTGCATTAGAGCATACCCGATTCGGGGAACTAAGAGCCCAGACAATCGAGGTGGGGGTTTGTACTCATCAAACCATATGAGGGGTTTGTACTTCACAGCCAGGGTGATAAGGTGTGTTTATCATCAACCATGTGAAGGGTTGGTACCACACCACCAGGGTGATAGGGTCAGATCATCATCATCCGGCTAAGTGGTTTATACGTTGGAAATCTAGTTGGTCTATGCTTCACTAATGACACCCCATATGAGTATGAGTTACTTAAGCATGTTTTGCTTATGCATTGATCATACATATCACATTACTATATCATGCTATTGTCTATTGTCATGCATATTGACTATGAAGATAATCTATTGTTGCATTACATCCCACATACTTATTACATTCAAACGTACTAGCGCATGCTTGCCTACATGCTATCACCATGCAGGAACCGGTGCTCAATTTGATCATCCTCTTCCTCCACGTGGCTAGATCGATTCTACTTAAAGCTAGTTTGTGAGTCCTCCACTTCGGGGACTTTAGTCTATGTTGCTATTATCTATGTATTGAGACACTTTCTTACGTTCTATTTTAACTGTGAGGGTGAGCCTGGTTACTTTGTCTTGGCCCCCTCTCTATCTATATATTTACAGGTGCTTGTTGGACAATTTATGTATCTATGGTTGAGCTTTGACTCCTTGTCTCTTGATGATGTTGATTTGTAAGCTACCCTTAGCCCCTTTCCCCTTAGTGTCATTTTATGTATTTTATATACTACCACGACCAATGATGTGTAATGATAAGTAGAGAGGCTTGTTTGGGGTTCCTTTGGGTTCCCCATTTGTCGTGTCACATCTAGGCCCTAGGCTTGGGTCATGACAAACTTGGCATCAGAGCACTAGGTTGATAGATCCTTGGAGTCTAACACATTGCGTCGATTAGAGTTCTATTCATAGTTGTGAAGTGGGCCATGACTATAAGTAGGAGGCTATGAGGACTTTTAGGAAATGTTTCCCTTCTTTGTTTTCTATGTCGTTCTATAGAGTTGTAGTAAGTTTTTCCATAATGATTGTTCTTTGATATGCTAGATCATTCCAAACACTAGAGGACGGCATGCTTAAACTCCCGAGGAGCAACCTACCAGTGGTGAGCTCCGAGATGCTCTTACTATGCTTGCCCAAGTGGTGGCCAACTAAGTCCAACAAGGGGCCCAAGCCCCTCATGCTAACACCCTGGGAGCTAGGGTAAGAGACTTTATGAGAATGAATCCTCCGATTTTCCATGGGTCAAAGGTGGATGAAGACCCATAAAAGTTCATTGATGAGGTTTACAATCTTGAATATCATAGTTGTTGGGCCAAATGAAAAGGCTGAGTTGGTGGCGTACCAAGTCAAAGGGGTACCCAAATTTGGTATGAGCAATGGAAGGGTGAGAAAGGAGTTGGTAATGTTGTACTTTGGGAGGAGTTCAAATTGGCCTTCCTTAATCGGTTTTTCCCTCTTGAACTTAGGGAGGCAAAGTTGGCAAAGTTTATGAACTTGAAGCAAGGTGATATGAGTGTGAAGTAGTATGCCCTCAAATTTAATCAACTTTCAAAGTATGTTCCTCACTTGGTGGCCGATCCTAGGTCAAGTATGAATAAGTTTATTTTGGGGGTCTCCGACTTGGTGAGTGAGGAATTCCAGTCCGTCATGCTTATTGGTGATATGGACTTGTCTCGGTTGATGACTTATGCTGAGCAAATGGAGGAAGAAAAGTTGATAAAGAGAAGGGGCCATGAGTCCAAGAGGGCCCATTTTGAGGGAAAGTTCCAAAAGGGTACTAGATTTCGTCAAGGCCAAGGGCCTCCTCATGCCACTAATAGGGGGTTTGCAAATGACTTCCCTAGGCCACAACGAGTTGGTGGTGTGGCTCCTATTGATGTGTATCCTAGTTGTGGAAAGAATAATAGAGGCCCATGTTTGAAAGATTCTAATGCATGCTTTGGTTATAGGGAACTTGGTACCAAGAAGGTAGATTGTCCAAGAACCCGTGGCAAGGTTCGGGTGCAAATGCGGTTCCCTTGGGTAGAGGGTGGTCCTCAAGGTGGTGCCCCAAGGCACAATAGGTTTTATGCACTACATGGAAGACAGTTGGGGAGGTCCTGATGTTGTTATTGGTATGTTGAAAATATTTGATCTTGATGTATATGCTTTGATTGATCCGAGTGGCGCCCTTTCCTTTGTTACCCCCTTTGTTGTTAAAATGTTCCATGTAGTGGGAAGAGATCAACATGGATGTTGTGGTTGGGTTGCCTAAGACTAGGAAACATTTTGACACTATTTGGGTTGTTGTGGATAGAACGACATAGTCAGCCCACTTCCTACTGGGCAAAACTACTTATGGTGCCAAAGAT
>JAPFFP010026404.1:0-38846 GCA_026153255.1 Solanum medicagineum | reverse complement strand
TATTGCAATGGTGTAGGGTAAGAGACCACCTTTAGTTATACTGTGGGATCATGTAATTTATGTTCTTTTTATTACTTTACCTTTAACGTATAATCTGTGCATGACATGTAATACAAATGACCAGCTGATCAGTGGTAAAGCTATATTCGGATCGACCCTAGCTAGGCTTTTCCTTTAACCCCTTGGGCTAACCCCCATGATAGGATCGACCGTGGCTAGATGGTTCTTCCACCCCTTGGGTTACCACCCATCAGTAAGCAATATACTTTACCTTTCAATTACCTTTGAGATGATTCCTTTGGTAGTCATAATATTGGAGCTGTAGGGCTGTAGATGTAGCATGTGACACGCAAATAATCATACAAGACAATGCGACAATGAAAGAGTACATTACACAATTAATGAAGTGAGTATGAGATGAAATAACTCGTGAACTTTATTTAGCAACAAGAACCCATATAACTTGGCATCCACGTATGTATGCAAATTTAAAGGTGACTATGTATGGGAGCATATGCACAAGTGAAAGAGTGGAGACATAGTTAATAGTTGTGTCGGAGTTTGTGAAAGCCTTTATGTGCCAAGGAAGAATATAGATTTCATGCCAGGTAATACGAAATCGAGTAGCTTTACATACCTCGTTGTACCACTTCGCTGTTACCTCAAAATAATCTCCCTTTCCTCCAAATATTTATCTACAATAGAGCATGCAATAAGATTGGTATTAGCAGCTAAGTAACACTTCTTTGTAGTCCGATCTTATAAAAAGTAACATCCGGGCAGCAAGTTTGTATTTTGCGACCCAAAGGCATTCTTTCAATCTTTCCACTTATAGTTGTATTTTGTAATAACCATTCTTATGCACATTTAAGACACGACTTGTTTTATACCTATAATAGTTTACAATAGCTTACAAGGCATAACACATAACAATTATAAACAACATACAAGTAGGCAGCCTAACGTTACGTCCCTTTACTACATTACGACGTTAACAATTTCAAACCTTTAACAACTTCAACCAAACTATTCCCACAATATTTATACATAAAAATAGTCCTAAAAATAGGTGGAGGACTTGAGACCATAGTGCTCAATCAATCAGCCCACAATTTCTACAAACAACACACTTAGGATAACACGTTAAACCTCGATTGTTTATGTCTAACCAAACAGTGAAGCAACCTTTATACGTCATTATAGAACTGAAACAAATTAAGAAAAGCAACCTTGTTTCATAATCAAGCCAACCAAGAAAAGAAAAGCTCCCAAATAAACAAGAAAAGTATACAACAACCCTTGGAACACAAGCTGTCCAAAAGTTTCAGCATATACCTAACCAACATAGTCTCTTGTTTTTCATGAGAAAACCATACTAAACATATATGTATTCTTACTCACCTTTACCCACAAGGTGTAGGGCTTCTCCAACAACCCTAAAAGTCTCCTTGTGGCTGCTTTGCAAAGCTAAGAAAGAGTAGAGAGAAAACCTTATGAAAGCTGAGTTTTTTCCAAGTTAAAAATGACTTAGAGATGCTGATTTCTTAAGAACTTTTAAAGGGATTCTTTGGCTGACTTTCTCTTGAGATTTTAACCACATATTAAAACATATAATCAAGTAGGTGATGTAGTAGCTTGACCCTCTCACTTGGGCCTAAATGGGTCTCAAAGTTGATGGGCCTTGGCTGTCCATTTTCCTAAGTTTCGTCACTTAGTTTGGGCCCAAATAAACAAGAGAATTGTGAATGTACTTTGGCCCTTTTTATTGTTCATCTTGGGCTATAAATATTTTCCATTTACGATGATAAATTATGGGCTCTAGGAACACCCTTAACCCGGACTTTATTCATTATCGGACTTATGCAAATTCGGTATCGGGCCTCGTTTCCGTCTTGCTAGCAAGTTTAAGCTAAGCAAGTAGGTGACTCACCTGCTAACGTCCTAAGTCCTACAAGCACCTCAATTCTCTCACTTTATTTAGGGCCGTGATCTCCTCAATTTGATATAAAATTTGTATACACATATTGCCCTCTAATATGAGATTCAAGTACGTTTAAAAATGGGAGCTAATTTGACCAAACCATATCATGTTTCATTTGCATAGAACTAGTACATGTAAGATGTGGGGTGTTACAGTGACATCCGCGCTCCAGATTATTACCTTATTGTAGTTCCATATCTTGATACACAAACTATGCATTGAGGCCGGAGTGCGCGTCTCTCTTCATATAGACCCACACAATCGAGGCCCTTCACACTGTGGATCCAACCCTAATAAAGGCTGATGAGAATCCAGTGGCCCTTCATAGAGTAGTTACTCCTCCCATACCTGAGACGTTTCCTCTCAAGCCTCGACTCCAATTCCTACTACCTCCACTTTATCTGCACTAGAGCAGGCCCCAGTATTTGACACCAAGGCGATGCCTTCCACAGATACACCTCCACCAGAGCCTTCTGCTTCTCGGGTTACTTCTGAAGACTTACTTTATTATGTCAGCTTTTGCATTTCAGGCGTTGGTACGCACGTTGACTAGTACAGAGGCCTAGCTTGGCAAGTTAATGAACTAGATCAAGTCATGGGTTGATCAGACAGTATAGGACTCAGAGGAGCTGTTCAAGACATTCATCCTACCTGTGTTTGATCGGAGAGTTACTGAAATGGACGCCAGGGTCGAAGCTTTCGAGGCTAGGGTCTAGAAGAGGCTTGAGGGAGCTTGTCCTGTAGATTTGGCTACCATACAATAGGAATTAGCCAAGTTCAAAGCCGACTTGATGACATTATTAGCAGCCCTGATAGCAGCCTCGGAGGAGGCACCTGCGGGTAAGGACTTGTTTGATCTATTCATAGATCGCCCATGTGCTCCAGGGCAGAGGCCTCTAGAGGGTGATGATACAGAGGTGGCCCTGAAGAGACAGAGGACTACGAGGAAGGAGGCTGAGTTGAAGTAGTAGATTACTGACTTGGTGATGAGAGAGTTTATATAGATGGAGCAGCAGAGGTAGGCTCTGGAGCAACAGATGGAGCTAGTACCTCGAGTTCAGCTGTAGCCCAGACAACCCAGGAGGAGAGAGAGCGCTGGACTAGACTTATGCCGGTGCCTGAGCACCTTGTGTTTGCTACTTTTGACGCCATGCTTAATACTTTTGGATCCTTTGTTCTTGATACTATTTTCAGGATACTCCATTTTTATTGTTGTTTTTATGGATAATTTGGTTTTTATTACTGTTCGGATAATATGTTTTTGTTTGGTTTTATTATATATATCTGCTTTGAGGACAAAGTATCATTTTTGGTGGGGTATGGGAAGTTATGGACTTGAGTAAGTCTGAGTAGCTTTTAGTCCATAACTATCCTATTTTTTATATCCCAAGGTTTTCTTGCCATGTTTCTTTTTCCTTGTGGATGATTTTATTTTATGCTGAATCGACATGTTTAAGTATTGTAGATAATTTGTGGATATATGGGGACTAATACTTTTGGCATGTATATAGTTTTTAATGATTTTATTGAATATGTTGAAAAATGAGTACCCTCAAAAGTTTTGGGATTGTTGGTTACAATTGTAATCTTGCATGTGATGTTTGACAATGTTTGTTCTGATAAAGCGAAGGCAAGTTGATGCTTGAAGTATGACCTATGAGTCTATGTTGATTATGTATTAAATGCCATGTGTGTGTGAGCTAAATTTGTCATATTCATGCATAATATACTGATTCAGAACTTTCCTTGTTACTCTGAGTTGGACTGGAGATTTTGTTGATCAGGAAAGGATCTTAGCCGTTGTTCTTTAAATTGGTCCACTTTTTCCTAAATGACTCACCATTATGTTTGAGCTTTATATATACCATTTCATTCTTGACACCTAACTAGCCTAATATTGTTTAGTGAAATACTTTGATATTGTCCGTAATCTATCCTTGAACATGTGAACCTTGATTGAGGTAAAAAGCATAGGTTGAGGGCGGCTACAAAAATTGGTCGTGGTTTAGGGAATGGATATTGTGTACTTCACCTCAGGATAAAAGCCTATGTTGAGGGTGACTAATGTTTTGGTATAGTAGCAAAAATGAGGTGATTAGTTAGGAATGAAAGAAAGAATGGAAAATCACGTAGCTGGTGAAAGAAAAAGAAGAAAAGTTGCCTTAGAATGACAAAATTAGCAAAATGAGTTAAAAAATAAGGCACAAGCTGAAAGATGAAAAGAATGTACCCAGGAAAGCTTGAAAGTGAAGAATAAGGGAGGACAAAGTGAAAATGGTTGAGTTATTAAGGTGAAAATGTTGAAAAACGTGGTTCAAAGATGGCTTTTAGTCACTAATTGCCCAAAAGTACCTTACCAAAGCCCCATGAGCCTACGTTACAAGCCTATGTGGTCCAAAAGTGATCCTGATCCAACTAGTCAATAGTTCAAAGTTTCAGTATATGGTATTGGTTGTTATGCATGAATCTCGTTTGCAATAGTGAGTACGCTTGCACAGTCCCTAAATCTTCTTTTGTTCCTTATTGAGTGGAATATAGGGACTTCTTTTCTATGAGGGCATTTGCACTGCATGGTTGGCATATAACTTGTACAATGATTGTGAATTGTGTATGCTCCTTAGCTTGTCATAGTTGGATTGTCAAATGCATCAATATGCCTTGGTTTGCTTGGTAGCCATATAATCAAGGTTTGAAAATGCTAGTTTTGGTATATGCCATTAGATTGACTGCCATGTGTTACTTATTGTCTATGTAGATCAAGTCATCGCTTGAGGACAACCAATAGTTCTACGTTGAGGGTGTTGATATGCTATCAAAAGATAGCACATTGGATGCCTAAAACAAGGGATTTTGCAAGATTTTAATGTTACTTTTTATGGTTTTTATGTGTTTTATGTTTATTTTTTTGTAGAAAATAAAATTAGGCCTGATTTTGGGGAAAAGTAGCGGATTTTGTTGTATTTGAAGATCTTCGAGACTCACTATGAGTAGTAGCCCAAGCTACGAGTTGTAGGACATGGTCATAATGATTAATAACTTTCAAATATCAACATCTGAGAAATCAAAGTCAGCCATACGAGCCCAGGGTACGAGTCATAGACCAGACCACTACTTGTAGTATGGATCATAGTAGTTAAATCTAAAATGACAAGTGCTAAGTACGAAAGCCTGATTACGACTCGTAGGCCACCCTATGAGTCATGCTACAATTCGTAACTGCTGTCGACCAAACTTTTCTTATTTATTTTTAGGTGCTTTTTGTAAATAGGATAAATAGTACAAGTTTGGGTTTTAAAGAGTAGACCATTATTCAAATTAGAAGGTAGAGATTCTTGAGAATATTTTAGAGAGCTTTCTCTAGGGGTTAGTGTAGATACTTACGGTTTTAAATTTGAAGACCCAATTTGGGGATTTGAAATCACTTGTAATCAAACTCCATTCTTCAAGCTTGTGATTTCAACATCAAGGTGATTTTTGTTCTTCATATTTTTGTGTAATTTCTCAACTATGTTTATTCTATTCAATGTGTGTGATTTTGCCTTACTATGAGTAGCTAAACCCCCACAACTTGGGGTTATGAGAATCATGAGTAGCTAGCTTCTAATAACCCAGATTATTTGCATTTCTTTGATTAGGTATTTGCATGGATTGTCCATTTTCCTTCAAAATGCTTGTTGTTTGGTGGTGGCAAACACCAAGCTCCGCCTAGTGTCATGATCCCGACCAAGGTAGTACTAAATAGGAAAAGAAAATGGGTGACAAGATTCGATTGATGTGTTCTCGTCTAATCAATCGAACCCGGCCAAGAAGAGATTGACTAGGATAATAGGTAATGGTTAGTTGGCACACCATGGTTGTCGGCTAAGCGTCATGGTGACATTCTACCTTCACCTTTACAAAAGGCCTGGAAGAACCTAAGTTACCGTCCTGCATGCAATGTCTCAATTAGGGTTATGTTATTCTGGGTATTTGAGTTAGTGAACCATGGGGAACACAGTTCCCAAATTGCTCTCCAAATTGATTGTCTCTTCATGATTATGAGTATAGTTTTTGTATTATTTCATTACAAATATTCAACACCCCGCCCCCCAATTTTAGTGAATATAGTCAATTGATACTTGAAATTATTGTTGGTGAGTCAATTTGGTCAAACCCCGTATTACCTGTAGATTCGACCCTAGCCTCTGGTTAGGTTTATACTATATAGCGACCGCTTTACTATTGGAGTTTGAAGATCACCATACGTTTGGCAATACTTGCAAATGGTTGATCTAAAAACATGCCCTCCATAATGGTGTCGGCATAGGCTTGACTATTCTTCATCAAGGGCATAACAGAAGATTTCCACCATGGCATCAACAACTATCTTGTGGTCAGGGACGCTACTCAAACACATAGTAAACAGCTCCCACATAGTGCTAATTGAATCGACAGGAAGTTACTCAAAGTTTTTGATCTGATCCTTTAACTTGAGCTTCTTCGATTTAGGAAGTACCTCTCCAAAAAGGCCTTTTGCAAATTTGCCCAACGAGTGACTGAACTCTGTGGGAGCTCAGATAGCCATAACACAAAATTGTCCATAATAGATAATGGGAAAACACAAAGTCCCACAACATCCATAGACAGATTCTGTGTGCCCATCACACTCTTATAAACAAATGCAACATTGTGCAAGTGGCTAAGTGGATCCTCTGATGGTATCCCCACAAATAATCCACAATCCTACAGTATCTGAAGTAACCCACTAGAAACTGTGAAATTTGTGTTAGCCGGTAATGGTGGCAGCACAATAGCCTAGGTCAGATCCTTAGCTATGGGGTTCAGCCTATATTTATTCCACCTGTAAGAATTGTCATTGATATCCTAAGGCTATGGAATATTCTCCAAAGGAGGTCGGTTTTCATTCCAGCCATCATCATTGACATTTCGATTCAAGGCTGTATTACCAGCGATGTTAGCATTTTTGGGCCATTTGTCTTGTAATTCTTTGGATCTCTAAGTGGAGTTAAAG
The DNA here is from genome assembly GCA_026153255.1 of Solanum medicagineum. Classification (NCBI taxonomy): domain Eukaryota; kingdom Viridiplantae; phylum Streptophyta; class Magnoliopsida; order Solanales; family Solanaceae; genus Solanum; species Solanum medicagineum. The sequence continues at coordinate 31,854 of JAPFFP010026404.1, read as the reverse complement.
GGATTTCCTTTACTCCTAGTGTTGGACGTATACTACTAGTATACTATATAAAGAAACAAAAACAAAAATGAAAACAAAACTAAAATACAAGGAAACTAACGATTAACACTTGAATTACAATTACTAGTGAATTCAATTAAGTCTAGCTATATTCCTCGGCAACGGCGCCATAATCTTTGATCATGCCCATTGTCAAATATAAAACCTAACCAAGGTTACGTTCGAATCCCACAGAGAATACGGAGACCCACAACGAATTCACCAATATGCAATTCAAGTAATTAACAACTAAAATCCTCAAAGGGGGGGGGGGTTTGCAATGTTCAACAAGAAAATAAACTAAACTAACTAATACAAGAGACAATCAATAATGGAGAGCAACTTGGGAATTGTGTTCCCTATGATTCACCAACTCAATATAATCGGCTAACCTAATTCTCGACTAGAGTATAACATGTAGGACAATAATTTAAGTTCATCAAGCCCTTTTGTCAAAGGTTAGATGCAAATTTCACTATGTGACTTGGCCCATCTCCATAGTGTGCAATACTAACCATTACTTATAGTCCCAGTCAACATTCCCTTAGTCTAGTTTAGTTGATTAGATGAGAACACATTATCGAATCCTGTTAATGAATCTCTTTTCCTATTCATTATCACTTGGATCAGGAAGGTAACACTAGGCAAGTTCTAATGTTGGCCACCACTAGAAAAAACATGTAAAACGAATAGAATTAATTAATACATGAAAATACCCATTCCAAGAATTGCAAATTATCCGGGTTTATTTAGTTAGATCTTCATGGTTCCTACAACTCTAAGTTGTGGATTTAGCTACTCATGCTATGGGTAGATGAAGAAATTATGAATTGAGAACATATTATTAAACACTTACCCAATTGAATCAAAGAATAAGCAAATCCAAAATTAATTGAGAATCACAAGATTTGAAGATCCAATTAAGTCGCATGTGTATTCTCCTCCAATATTGAAGTCTCCAAGTACAAAACCCTAGAAGTACTTTCTAATTGCATTCTCTACTATACTCCCCACAAAATTAACCTAAAAAGTACTATTTATAGTAATAATAAATAAGTCCTAAAAATTAGAAAAAACGGGTTGGAGACTTTCTACAATAGGTCTTTATGACTTGTAAAGTGATTTAGAGTCGTAATCGTGGTCTCGTATTCGGCTTCTTGAATCTTGGACTTCATTTCCACTAATCCACTTTATGATTCATAGACTAATTCACGACTCTATTTCACTCTCGTAGACTTCATCTACATCAACTAGTCCTTCACTGGAAATCTTCACAAGCCCTCTCTATACGATTCGTAAAGTGATCTACGACTCATAAAGAGGTCTCATTTAGCTGAAGTTCAGAAATCATCTTTCATTAGAAATCTTAACGAAACCCAATTTACGACTCGTAGAGGGTCCCATAAACCATCAAAAACTAGAAATCTATTGCAATTTAGCCCCAAAGTCATGCCAACCTACTTTCCTTCAAGCTAAATACCCAAAACACATAACAACCATAAATTTCGCATTGAGAACACACAAAATTCTATGTTTGAAGCATCAAATGTGTTGTATTTTCATAGCACATCAGCTAATCTAGCGAAATCTCCAAAATTGCAACCTATGTTAAAGAAATCCAGCAGACACAATATATATATATATATATTCACAATAACAACTTACAACATATCAAGATGATAGATTTCAAAAATTTACAAGTAAAGAGCTAACCATCATGTCACATTTTAACCAAATATTCACATTTAAGCAATGAATAAAATGAAATGGGATACCATGCAGTGTAATAATACAATGCAATGCTAATTTAATCCTATGATACACATCAACTAATTTAATCAAACAAGGATCCATGGGGCCATATATTTTTCATGTATCCACCATAAGCATTTCCATTCGACATTTATCTTTCATCTCTACTTAGAACTATTTTCCTTCAACTTTTTGTTACTCTTTGTCGAAATCATTTTTCTTCAGCATTTTTATCATTTCTGGCTAGAACCATTTCCCTATGACATTTAATCAACTGTGGGATTACAAGAATGACTTTCAGATAAGCATAAGAGGATACAAAGAGTCCACACAATTCATATATTCAATAATCAAGGAAACAATCTCATCATCTTTTCAATATTATCATCAAAAGAGTTTTTCTATGATAGGCTCAACATCATTATTCAATTCATTTCATAATCAATATACATTATAAATCAGGGAATCCTTCACAATTCCTCACTTTATTTCTCAAAGTTCTGTCACTCTGTATCATCGATATAATCATAGTTATTTCACAATTTCACAACAACATGCATTAATTTCAGTCAATCTCATAGTTTCTTTCAATAATAGGATCATTAATTACTGAATCATTCAATGATGACTGTTAATTGAAAAAAGGAATTTTTAGGAAAAATCAGCTTAAACTTAATTGATATATGAAAAAGTTAATTTTTCCAGAAATAGAAGAGTCGCCATTTAATCTTTTTGACAAAATTAAGAAAACTTAAATTTAAGATTTTAATAGAAAAATCCTAAAATCTTAGAAAAAATGGGTAAAGGTTCTAATTTTCACTTTGAGAAGGTATTCGTCACAACCCTACTTTTCAGGTCATGATGGCGCCTGTTAGATCAACCTACAGGCAAGCCAACCCAAAACTTGTACCTGTCTTACAATAAGCATAACACTAGCAGCCAACATACAAACCAAGCTAGCAGTAACTTATCCCAAGAGCCGAAAGTCATTTGTACAGAGATACTATAAACTTAAAAATAAAAACATATACATAGCCAGAATAGAACAACACAATACAAGCCGAAACTAGACATAGAAGATGCCAACATCTGAATACAAAAGATGGCCAAATAATAGAACAAGACATAAGATCCTAAAAAGCTACTCATGCTCACCAAAAGTCTACTGGAAGTGTCTACGATACCCCTAAATCAATGGTCACAACTCATACCTGGACCTACACCATGAGTAAATATAGAAAATAGGGGCGAGTACGGGTGGAAGTGTACAATAGGCAGCATCATCCAACAGAGTGAAATATAGTAACTACAGTAAGAATAAATGCGATGAAATGATGCATGACTAACTATTTGAACCCAGGTCAAATGATAAGCATGTCTTTAGAACCATGGAACCCCAAATGAATGAAACTCGGTAACGTACAACGATACCAGTTGACAGAACCCGAAGCAGAACTATGTCACACTGTCACATGGTCGAGGTATAGTGATTTATGTGGGTGTAAGGCCCTAATGTCTATGCCTCTATGCAACTTGGACCCTTATAAGCCTAGAAGATACACTCACACACAATTGAGGTATGTGTATAGGTGGAGTGGAACAGGGGTCATTAATCGATGGTATGAATCTCAACCAGTGTAAGATATAGTATCACATAGGGCCTCCAACCCCTAACGGTTACCTAAGGCCTCGAATCCCTATAATATCAATGGGGCTCGAACGCCCATCTCGACCTGGCCTTCAGCCGAGGGAAGTCAGCTAGGGCCAAGTGGTTTGACAATCAACTAGATCTCAAACCCAGAAAAATTAATTGGGCCTTAAACCAAAGAAAATCAATTAGGCGTCAAACCTAAGAACAATTAACTAAGCCTCGAACCCATGAACAATCGTCAGGTACTCGAATCCCAGAATAGTCATCTGCTTAGCTGGCCTATATGGATCCATGCCTTATGAGTCATATTGTATGTATATGTAATAATACTAGCTCTGGACAATGCAGGTCTAGGGCATCATTGGCTCAAGCAAGGTTAAGACCTAACAGAAAGCAGATAACCTGAAGTATCATTAGTACTCAATATAACACTAGACAGACTATGGATAAGTATAACAATTATCTAGAGGATCGATAAGCAGCCCAGTTGATCAAAAATGGCCAAAGTCATTAGATTGATACTAGCTCCGACGTCAGATAATGCTTTGCCAAATTTGCAAGTCCTAATAGTATATGAGATAGTAAAAGTACTTGGGTTATCTTTCTTCGCTACCAAGGTATTTGTCATTGTCGCAGTTCAGTGGTATGATACTTTGATTGTCTTACATTCAAGAGTCCTTTTCTTTGTCACAAGCTCTTTCATAAATTTTGCATAACTAAGCATCTCTTCAACAGCTTCAACTAATGGAACATTGATAGAATGGGAGTTGAACATTGAGAAAATCTTCAAGAATTTGATGTCATCATTCTTATTCTTCAGCCTATGGGTAAAAAGAGGATCAATCTTAACCTAGGGTGCTTTGAAATTTGTGGATGATGAAAAACATTTGGGGGGCACATTATTAGCTTTATTCGATTCACCCCTAACTTTGATATTGCAGTCACTTCTGTGGTTGCCAAGAGAGTTACATTCCTCATCAAGTAACACCTCACCATTCATTTCTGGTTCGTCCCTCCTCTCAAATAAAGAGGTGTTAAAACCTTCATTTGGATCAACATCTGGAAGAGGTGCATTTTCTTCAATCACTTTGCCAGTACACGATATAATCATGCACTATTGGTTGTCACTTTTTGGGTCTGCCATGGTGTCACTAAGAAAGCCTCTTTTTGGTCTTTGGTTGAGATGAGATACTATTATGTCTAGTTGTGTTTCTAAATGCTTGATCGAAGCCAAATGTGATGTCACTATTTGACTCAATGATGAAGACTCTGACTTCATCTCCTTTAGCATTTTATCCAAAGCCTCCACCTTATTGAGTATTCTAGTGTGCATGTCCTCAGTGTGAAAGCTTTTCAGGTTCATAATAGGATCCTTAAGGATTCTTTCTATCATGAGGGTGAATGTATCTATCTCTTTCACCGTCACGTTCTCTCCACTCTCTAACTCGATCTCGCCACTCTCTTTCACACCAACCATTATCATTGTTCCAACTTTGATTCACAAGTGGCCTTGGAAAGGCCGATCGAGAACTAACCCCTGGTTCCCCATGTAATGTACCACCTCATCATATATAGCCTCACATGGAACATCATCAAAAGGTAAACTACTATCACAACAAACAACATTTACACTCTTATGACCACCACCCATAACGTGCTTCATTAAAGGATCTAATTGGGTCATCATTGTAGCCATAATCTCATTTCTTTCTTGATCCTTTGCAATTTGTTTCTTAGATTTTCCCCTAGGAATGGATGAGATGAGTTCATCATGAGTGTACCATGTCCGATTAATCTTTGTCGTGTAGTCAAGAAAACTTGAAGGTGTAGTAAAAAGATTGTTTCATTATCCACCTCTTACCAATTGGTCCGCAATTCCCTTATTCACTACATCAAGACTCACATAATAATATTGAAGAATGGTGTAGCACACTATGATTTGGGTATTGAACAAAAGCTTTTGGAACATCAACCAACTCTTTTACAATGTCTCCCCTTCGTTTTTTTTTAAAGTTTTCAATGTTGCTCCTCAACCTCACCATTTTGAAAGGAGGGAAACATCTTTCAAGGAACGCTTCAAATAACTTCTCGCATGTGGTGATAGAATCTCTTGGTAGCTCCATCAACCATCTAACAACTTCTTTAGACAAAGAGAATGGAAATAATCACAAATAGATTGCTTCTTACGTAACTCCTTTGAAGCTAAATGACAAACATACATCCACAAAATTGTAAATATGCTCATGCGGATCCTTATATTCTAGGCCACCACATAATCCCTTCAACTAGAGAAACTGGAGCATAATGCTTATATATGGAACACCACACTATATGCAAGTGGGGGCAATTGAATAGCCCTAGTGCTACAAATTTTTTTCCAGTTAACATTATTGAGATTTCCAGTGTCATCACCATTCATACTTCCCTCAGTACTCATCTCTTCACCTAAAAAGAAAATTGACACAACACAATAGAAAAGAAAAAGAAGTAAAAAATTTTAAATACAAAATCTTACTTTAATCAAACATGTCTAACTGGAACACAACACCGATCCCGGGCAACATTGCCATTTTGATGTCCACCTCAACATACCTTAGAAATATTAAGAAGTATTTCGGTCGTCATTACATATTTACCTAATAAGGACTTGGGGTTGAATCCACTGGGAATGGTTGGTTCAAGATTACAAGTGTTAAATTGGCCTAAAGGATTGTAGAGTTAATAAAAATGGATTCAAACAATAAGTAAAGTGAACGCATTTGCAACTATTGGTTTTAACACTAATGGAAGAACATATGTCGGGTCGTGTTATCATGGGCAAAAAAATTAACAAAGGGGTATTACAACATGAATGAATGTGTCAATTGAATCTGAGTATGCTAAAAAGCTAGTAACTACTATTTCCAATAAGACAACATAGTGTATCACATGAACTTACTATAGTGTCATATGCAAAATTACACTAGAACAAACTTGGCACTAAGAAATTTACAAGCAAACAATCTAATACCTTAGCTGTTGAACCCGTATCAGGAATTTAACCCAAAGCCATAATATTTCAAGCAATCATATTCATTACCCACTCCAGTCATTCATAACTAATGCAATAATTGAAGATCTAAACATAACCATGAGTTTGCATCCTTCAGAATTAAGTTAAACATAGCAATGAATATGGACTCACTTCAATTAACAACAAAACATTAAAAATAAATAGGATCTAATCATAAATAAAGTACCCATGTCAATTACACAACCCTATTATAAAGGGGTTTAGCCTGACATAATAAAATTAAAATTGGTTACCAAGATCAACTTCTATAGCAATAGGTAAAGAGTAATACAAGGAAAGAGAAAGAATCTCTTCTTTTCTTACTCCAATTACTATTCCACAAGTTGGTTCCCAAACCCTCTTTTGCAAAGATGGAGTCCTTTTTTCTCTAGAAGGAAGGTCAGTGTACAACTGCTTTTATTCTCTAGCAATGTGTACAAATTAGTCCTCTAAAATTCCCTTTTATACTCTGTACAATAATAGTTGACTTTGTGCAAGATTCACCAATTGGCAATCAAGGTCAGTCATTGCCAAACACTTTGGCAATCCATCAAATGTAAACTTGATTGCGTTTTAAAGCATCTGCTGAAGGCCCTGGTATCAGCACCATTGTCTCATCACAAAAATAGGGGTGCTCAATACTATTATTAGCCGACTAATCCACTGAATATGCTAGTTAACAACCTAGGGGCCAAAAGAAAATCAGGAAGCATAACAACTGAAAAACTAATCCTGGACCGTTTAGGTCATGACCTGGTCAATAGTAAATCAGGTAAATAAGGATAGGAAACCCAAACGATAAAGTACTAACTAGCCAACAAGGTTTCAACAACAGAGGTCAGACACTTACACTATCTATACATGCCAATTCTATGACTGGAGACTGAAAGGAACAAAAGAACCAAACCAACATAACATGTTCACATTAGCCTCTAAGAGAGCCACTAATACTGTCTTGACAAGGCCCCTACTATACCCAACTGTATAACAAAATGTAAGCATCCTGTGAAAGCTCTAGGTAGAGGTGGAGCTTACCATCTCACAACTGAACTGAGCTCCAAGTGGAGGGGTAAATTATAATCCCCACCTGAATCTGCACGCACAAATTAAAATGCAACATCCCTAAGAAAAGGGACTCCAGTACTAATAAACATGTTCTAGTATGTAAGGCAGGAAGTAAAATCATATATAACTATAGTAAATAGGGTTTTAGAAATACCAACTGTAAGAAAAACTCATATTACCTTTATGTCTAACACTTAGCCTCCTAGTGATCAAATGTGCATGGTATACTCAATTAATTTCACGCCATGAATACATATATATAGATGCAAATGCATGACATACCTAACTGAATGCTAGCAGTGGTTGTCTTTTCTGATAGCGAAAGCTATTTGCAAACCTGTGGCCATGTATACCATATAAATATACATACATACATATAAGAAAATGACTCATGGGATCTTATATTTCCTTTGAATAAGTTTGACAACTTAACTCAATATTTAGAATGAGGCCTTAACTTTGAAAATGTTCATAAAGGTGCTTTAGATAATGCTTATACTTGGTTCCATGTAAATTAGTAAAAGAAAGTATTTAAAAAGAATCAAGTGCCTTAGTAGTTTAAATAGGAGCATTATACTGGAGATTATTGGAAATCAACGTGTTACCTTGTTAAGTGATTCAAATATAGTATTATCATCGAAGAATGATGGATCATAAACACTATATCCCTTTTGTAATCTACATTTATTCTAATGACACTACACCAAGAAGAGAAACACCTCATACATATAGACAGGTAGTCAGGAAAATCGGGAAAATAATATATACATATTGAATGTCTAGTTTAAGCAAACAAATGGAATGTCAACCTAATACCACCATGAAAATAATTCAGTTATGATCCAATACCTTTTACAAAATGCCTTTGTAGCAATAGAATAGTAAAATATCATATTGACGTTTTGAGAAACTTCCCAGATTTCATGCTAAAAGAAGGGGCAGAGCTTAGCCTTAACATAGCTCTCCAACGATCGCCCAAATGCCAAAAGTTCCTTCATCAAAGTTATTCCTTACATCCTAAGCTTCATAAAACTATATATACGCAACTTAGACACACTTGTAAATAGTTCGAAATTGAGCATTAATGATCAGATTCGCCATATAGCCTTTACGCGAGGAAATGTTTGTAGAACTTCGTAAAACTTATCATAAAAGAGCCCCAAGATTATTACCTAAACACACCAGCTACAAACCAAGGATAAACAGCAAGAAACCATTCTATTACAGTCGAAAAAACATCCCCAAACTTATCTAATAAGAGGGAAAACAATTGTAAAGCGTAGGGCATGGGGGTGAATTTTAACGGTAAAAACTCGAAGAACTTACCTTAATCACTTAGGGAACTTGTGAGAGCATTTTTGTTCAGTTAATCTACCTTTTTGGGATGAAAATTAGATAATTTTAGCTTTAAAAAGGTCAAATTAGCCGACATAAATTTGGGCTTGACCTGACTCGGCCCATGGCCCAGCTTCCTGCTCGGGTAGTCAGGGTAAAAATTTCATAGCTTATTATTTTGAGGTCGATTTGATGCGCGATTTTGTCCGTTGCAAACTAGAATCGTAGATCTACGATTTGATAGGTCATGTATCTTCTAAATCCTTAGTTTTGAGAGATATCATCAGATAAATTTGACCCAGATTTAAGAAGGATTCCTTAAAGAAACTTACGATAGCTTTGACCAATCTTTATGTTGCAACTTTCTTGATTCAAAAACTTAACATATGATCTTTGTGCTATTAGAATACCCTTTAAAAATCCTTTATTAGCAAATTTCACACTCTTAGTCCTATCCAAAAAGTTAAACTGAATTTAAACATTCCAAAAAGAGCAAGGTGTCACTCGGGCCATTTCTTTAATCTCGAATGTTTATTTAGGGGATTCCTTTGACTTGAAACTTTAAGTCCTTGATATTATCACTTATTGGTAGCATTAATATCCTTAGGTGCTATACAAAATAACATATTGTTTATATAATGTACCACACTATTTACATTATAAAAGACAAGAAACACGAAGTCTCATAGTCTTCCTCTTTGAGAACATTTGTCCGCGAATGTATCAATATAGATCCTTGGTTGCATTACCATCTACCAAAAATGCTATATTTTATGATAGATCTATTACCTTTGTAAACTATAAATCAACTTCAAAAACTCCAAATACTAAGCTTCGTATAACTATCTCGTGATAAAACATATAAGTTACACTTCCAAGTCTTTTTAAAATTTAGGTTATTGGAAAAAAAGATAACTGACTCACCTTAAGTTGTAAGTAGCTGGGGTGATTCTTCATCATTTCTTTTTTTTGTTTCCCAAGTTATTTACTCAATATTGTTGTTCCACCACAATACTTTTGCAGAGGCCACTTCCTTATTTCGATGTTTTCTTACATCTCAATGTAAAACAGCCATTAGTACCTTAATATAAGACAAGTCTTCAACGATGTGGATATCCTTAATGTGAGTAACACCTGAGTGATCTCTAATACAACTCTAGATTGACTGCTCTCAATTCTGAAGTCAAATCAAGCTCGCATACCACCTTGCAAATTTTTCAAATAATCTTATATGGGCGACATATCTAGGACTGAGCTTTCCTTTATTTCAAAATTGCATGACACCCTTCATAGGTACACTTGTTGAACTAGATTAGGTCCTAGCAAGCTTTCCTCCCCAGCCTCAGTCCAACAGATTGGCGACCTACACTTCGCCCATATAGTGCTTCATAAGGAGCCATTTGAATACTAGCTTGGAAGTTGTTAGTATAAGCAAACTCAATAAAAGGTAGATGATCATCCCAACTTCCTTTAAAGTCTAGCACACAGACACATAACATATCCTTGACAGTCTGAATGGTATGCTCTGCTTGCCCATCGGTTTGCAGATGAAAAGTGGTGCTAAGATTTACTTGAGTGCATAGACCCTTCAAAAACAAACTTCTAAAATTTGTGGTAAGTTGATCACCTTGATCAGAGATAATAGATAATGGAGCTTCAAGAAGGTGTACGGACTCTTAAATGTAAAGCTAACCATAATCCTCCACTGAGTATGTCATTCTTACTAGCGAGAAATGAGTAGATTTGTTAGACTATCAATGATTACCCAAATAGAGTCATACCTACGTGGAGTATAAGGCAACCCAATGATCAAGTCCATATTTATCATGTCCCATTTCCATAACGGAAAATCAGTATACTTAGCTAGGCCTCTAAGTGTCACGACCCAAGCTTAAGGCCTAGACGTGACCGCCTAATGGGGAACTCGATGGAACCCAAACAAGCATCATAGCATATCCTTACACATCCTTGGTCGCGGAAGTAATTAAAATAAGAATAAGGGATAAACATGAACAAGGGAAAGTGGGACTAAGGGAGAGATAGATAAAGAGAGTAATACTTAAATACCATATATAAGTCAAGCTCAACCATAATACACAACTTGTCCAAAAACATCTCTAAACATTGATACTTAGCGGGGGCCAAGACAAAGCAATCAGGCTCACCCTCATAGTCAAAACAGCAACATAAGAAGAAAGTATCAACACATAGAATAAGAAACATAGACCAATGTCCCGAAATGGAGGACTCACCAACAAGCGTGAGTGAAATTGTACTAGCCACGTGGTTGGAGATGCTCAAGCGGGGCTCCGGATCCTACATGGTGATATCATGTAGGCATAGAGTATGCGTTAGTACGTTAGAATGTACTAAGTATGTGGGATGCAATGCGACAAGAGATAGGCATCATAGTCAAAATTCATGATTATAACAAGATATAGTATAATAGCAACATGACATGCATGAACAATGTTTTTGGTAAAATATGCTTGAAAATAATCATTCTTACATAGCTTATTTAACCCAATAAGATAACATGATTAGATCATCCAAATACCTTGTACTAAAGGGTGAGGGGTATAACATGAGTCATAACCCCTTTAAGTAGGTAATGGATAGTGCATAAGATAATGAATACCACAAGAGGATAAAAGGTAGCATAAGTCATAACCCCTACATGTGTGCAAATGAGTGTAAGGCATTTCAAATAGTTCATAACCCCTTCATATGAGTATATTTCATAACCTCAAATCATACATGAGGGTAAGCAGTACAACATAGTTCATAACCCTTACATTGAATATGAGTGCATGGCATAACCTCGAATGAGTACATAGCACAATCCCAAATTATACACGAGGGCAAGGAGTATCACATAGTTCATAACCCATACATGTAGACATGAGTATGTGAATAGTATAACTTCGTACGTGAGGGTAAAGTGTACAACATAGTTGATAACTCCTACATGTAGGAATTGACCTTGCCCTAGAGGGTAAAACACAACATACTTAATAACCCCTTCTATTAGGCTTCGTAATATATAAGAACATGAAACTTAGCATAAGAACCTAATAATTCATCAAAACTTCCCAAGAACATAGCAACATGAGAGTCCAACAATTCACTTACAATACCATAGGTGCTTTACGTGATTAACCACACATATATACATTCCTTTCATCATTATATACATACATTCATTTTCATCATCATTTGGTCATCACAGACATACATCATTTCATCATTGTTTCATCATCATATAATCATCATAACATCATTCAACTCATAACACATAAAGAAACCCTAGCCGGACATTTTATCAAACACTTAGATGGTGTGTAATGCTAGTGTAAAACCATGCAATTCAATAGTGAAATCATACTAGTAAACTCAATGTAAAACTTCCAATAGATACTTCGTAATACCACCAAACAATATACATCAAAACCCTTGATCAAATATTTCAATATACTTAGATTCATAGCCCAAAACATAGCAAAATAGTTACACTATTCATAAACCCCAACATAGTGTGCAGCGATTTTCATAATGAATAATACCCGTGAGTAAATCAACTATAAGTCATGCAATTTTGAGTAAAAAGAAGCTTGGGTATCATGGGTGAAAGAAATCCATGCATATCATAGCTTTGGAGATGAACTTGGTGAAGATTAGAGTTGGAGACTTGAAGCTTGAATGAAATCCTTGAAAAAATCCTTAAGATTTGTCTTGAGTTTTGGGAGTTGACTTTAGGGTGAAATATAAGACTAAGTGTTTGAGAGGATATTGGGGAATGTTAAGGATGATATGAGGGTTAAATAAGGCTATGTATAGGTATTTTCACGTATGCTTTTAACACATGTGCACGTCGCCCAGGGAACGCAGAAATAGTTCTAGAAATTGCATTTTGCAATTTTTGACTTTTGCTACGGTTGCTCTAAAATTCAGGTTAGACCCATGTCCCACTCAATTTTGCCCCCTGAAATAAGAATATGAAGTCAAATTTTCAAAATAATGAACAGTATTTAGATATATGGAAATTACGATTTTGAGCATTTCTGAGGCACATTTTTGGGCACTTTTTAGGGTCGTTTCACCAGGTCTCTGATGTTCTATTTTAACATGCGGGTAACTAGGGCAATGGGCCATCATCTTGTCAATAACTTTTTCATGCCATTCAACTAAAGATCTATCATAGGTCTTGATACGAGCCTAATATATGGAAAAATAGACCTCTAAAAGAATTTTGTCACAGAGCACTCCAACATTTGGCACACATAAGACACCCTAGTACCGACAGACTCCATCTCAAGTTAGCTTAAACAGAGGATGTTGCTGTTTTGGAACACTTTCCCTTAATGTCATACGGTTAGGATCCTGACGTTGTTACTCTTTTACTTCAGTAACATTTGAAGATTTTGATGGTATTTTGAATAATTACACATCCATCCTCCACATCTACTAATTGTTTTGAAACACTAGCTAGCTAACATAGATCTTTTGTCATTTTAGCTTTATCAGCTTCAAAATCGCTTAGACTTCCCATGGACTTCCGGCTAAGTGCATCCGCAATAACATTAGCTTTAACGAGATGGAATAAAATGTCAATATCATAGTCTTTTAGTAATTCAAGCCACCTCCTTTATCATAGGTTTAACTCCTTCTGCTTAAAAAATTATGGAGGACTTTGGATGTCAGTAAAAATATCAATATGATCTCCGTATAGATATGCCGCTAAACTCGTAGGGTAAAACAATTGTGGTGAGCTCAGAATCATGAGTAGGTAGCGTTGTTTATATTTCATGAACTATCTAGAAGCGTATATGATAACCCCACCATGCTACATAAGAACAAAACCTAGGCTAATTCTCAAGGCATCACAATGTAAAACGTGACCTTTGGTACCATTAGGAAGAGCTAAGATAGGTGTAGTCGTAAGCCTTTTCTTTTTCTCATGAAAACTCTGTACAAATGCTTTAGTCCACTAAAACTTAACTGCTTTATGCATCAATTTTATCAATGGTGTAGAGATAGAGGAGAATCCCTCAAAAACCTTTTATAATATCTACCAAACCCAAAAAGCGATGGACCTCCGTCAGATTCAAAGGTCTTAGCCAAGCCATCACTTCTTTAATTTTTCTAGCCATCAACCTTAATACTATTGCTAGTAATAATATGGCCACGAAAATCTATAGAAGTTAACCAAAATTTACATATAGAGAATTCAGCATTTACCTTGTTGTCTTGGAGAGTCCGTAATATACCTCGCAATTGCTCCGCATGCTCAACTTTTGACCGTGAATATATCAAGATGTCCGCAATAAACATGATTCACAAATTCATCTAAGAATGGTTTAAAAAATTGCTTCATTAGATCCATAAAAGCTGCTAAGGCATTTGTAAGCCCAAAAGACATGACAAGGAACTTAAAATGTCCATACCTCATCCTAAATGTCATCTTTGTAACATCAACATTCCTAACTCATAGCTGGTGGCACCCGGATCACAGCTTGATCTTTGAAAAGTATTTGGTACCCTGCAATTGGTCGAACAAGTAATCAATCTATGGAAAGGGATACTTATTCTTAATAGTGACTTTATTTAGCTATCTGTAATCAGTACACATGTCACGACCCAAGCCTAAGCCCTAGAAGTGACCGACGAATAGGGAACCCGAAGGGACCCCAAACAAGCATCATATCATATCATTACATGTCCTTGGTCACGAAAGCAATTAAAACGACAATAATAGGAAATCATAAACAAGGGAAATTGGTACAAAGGATAAACTTCCATAACGTAACATCAAGAAAACAAGATGGTCGAGGGTTGAGCATAGATACATTACATGTCCAACAACACCTCTACTATATAGGTAAGAGCGGGGGCCAAGACAACCAACTAGGACCACTCTCACAGTCAATACATAACCAAAAGGAATATAGTCTGAAAACATAGCAAGAGATCATAAGCAACGTCCCCGAAATGGAGGACTCACCAATAAGCTTGTAGGACAATCAAACTAGCCACGTTGAGGAGGAGGATGATCAAGCGGTGCTCCAGGTTCCTACATGGTGACATCATGCAGGCATAGAGTATGTGGTTAGTACATTTGAATGTACTAAGTATGTCGGATGCAATGCAACAAGAGATTGGCATCATAGTCAAAATGCGTAGAGATAATGAATAGCTAGTATAGTAACAATGACATGTATGATTAATGCTTAAGTAAAACATGCTTACATAGGACATATCATATATGTAAGAAGAGACCATTAAACTATTGGTAGATCATCACACCCTACCACCCTTGGTTATTGAGGTACAAACCCCGTCAATGGGTTAGTGGATCGTCGCACCCTACCACTTGTGGTGCTAGAGTAAAAATCCCCCAATAGGTTGATGGGCACAAACCCTCAAAAAGGTAGATGGATGGTCGCACCCTACCACCCGTGGTGCCGGAGTAAAAACCCCCGATAGGTTGATGGGTATGAACCCCCAACAAGGTTACCCGGCGCACAACCCCCGAGTATGGCATGGTCACATTCCAACACTATATAGAGAATACCATATACATACCTTCATTTCATCATCATATAGTCATTCAGCTCATAAGGCATGTATTGGACATTCAATTCCTCATGAAACCATAACTGGACATTTTATCAAACACTTAGAGAGTGTGTAGTGCTAGTGTAAAACCATGCAATTCAAGAGTGAAATCATTCTAGAAAATTCAATATAAAACCTTTATTAGATACTTGGTAACAAACTAAAACAATATACATCAAAACCCTTAATCAAATCTTACAATAGACCTTGGTTTCATATCCCAAAACATAGCCAAATAGTCAGAATTTCATATACCCCAACATAGTGTGCAGTTATTTTCATAATAACTAAGACCCATTTTAAATCATCTTTAAATTATGTAAATTTAAGTAAAAGGAAGCTTGGATATCATGGGTGAAAGGAATCCATGAAAGAAACCCACATACCTTAGCTTTGGAGAAGAACTCGATGAAAATTTATAGATGGAGACTTGAAGCTTGAGTGCAATCCTCTTTATCCAAAAGGGGTTTTGAGACTTGAGTTTAGGAGTAAAATATTTCGCTAAGTGTTTGAATGAGTATTAGGGAATGTTTAGAATGATTTGAGGGTGAAAAATGGCTAAGTATAGGTATTTGCACATTTGGGGATACTTAGGCCCAAGACATAAAAGTCTAGGACCGAAGTAAAAAATCTGCCCCAGTTTTAACACTGGTGCGCGTCACGGAAGGGGCGCGTAAACCCCATTGGAAATTGCATTTTTTGAAAATCAAAAATGTTAATCGTTTGCTTTAAATCGGGGTTAGACCCATTTCCCACTCAAAATGACCCCTTGAACAAGAATATGTGTTCGGATTTTTGATATTGCGTATGGATTTTGAGATATATGAAAATTACAATTTCAGGCACTTTCAACGCACATTTTCAGGCACTTTTTGGGGTCGTCCCCCTTGGGAACATTCATCCCCAAATGTCAAAGAGACGTATATGAGAGACAAAAACATGACAATTTCAGCCCACATAGAGATGTAACAATGCACTTAAATATTATTTCAAAAATCTCATCAGAAGTGTAAAATCATCATGAACTTGTCAATTTAAACATGAATATATGCAATGACAGGAGGGCTAAAGTTAAGACTTGAGATCATATAAAGGACTTAGATCAATACCTTAGGCTTGAACGGAGTGAAAAAGGTAAGGATATCACTTTTGCATGTCCATTTCGGCCTCCCAACTAGCAGTTTCAACTTGTTGATTCCTCTAAAGGACCTTAACAGAAGCCACCCCTTAGTTTATCAACCTCTTCACTTGCCTATCAAAAATCTGAACCAGAACCTCCTCATATGTCAAATTATCTTCAACCATACCCACAACATCAAGAGGCATAATAACATTCAAATCACCCACACATTTCCTCAACATAGACACAGGAAACATCGGATAAACCAAATCCATCTCACTAGGCAATTCCGACTCATAAGTTACCTTGTCAATTCTTCTCATTACCCTATAAGGACCCATATATATTGGGCTCAACTTTCCCTTCTTACCAAAACAAACCATACCCTTCATGGGTGACGCATTCAAATAAACCCAATCACCAACTTTGAATTCAAGATCCCTTTTCCTTACATCGGTATAGGAGTTTTGGCAACTTTGGGCTGTCTTCAATCTTTCTCTAATCAGTCTAATCTTCTCAAGAGCCTCCATGACAAGATCTGGTCCCAAAAAAACTACCTCGCCAATCTTAAACAACCCAACAGGTGATCTACAATGCCTACCATAGAGGGCCTAGAAAGGAGCCCTACCGATGGTCATTGCAACTGCCCTTAAGCTCCAAAACACAAGACCTAAGAATATCCTCAAGGGTTTGGATGGGCCTTTATGGCAATCGGCTTGAGGGTGGAAGGCTGAAGAAAACTTAGCTCTAGTACCAAGACCCCTTTGGAAGGACCTCCTAAAATGTGCGGTAAATTTAGCACCACGATCCGATATGATGGACAAAGGAATTCCATACAACCTTAACAAGTCATGAATTTACAACCTTGCATAATCTTCATCCCCATTTGCTTTCCTAACAGCTAGAAAGTGACCGATTGTGTCATCTTATCAACCACAACCCAAATGGAATCAAAATTCTTTTTAGTCTTGGGAAACCCAACCACAAAATCCATATTAATCACCTCCCACTTCCAAGAAGGAATCTCAATGTCTTGGGTTAGGCCACCTAGCCTTTAATGTTTGGATTTCACTTGTTGACAACTATGACAACCGGAAATGAATTTGGTAACGTCTCTCTTCATGCCTCCCACCAATACATATCCATCAAATCTCTATACATTTTGGTGGAAGCGAGTGGATAGAATAAAAAGAGTTTTGGCCCTCATCAAGGATCTTTTCTATCAAGCCATCAACATACGATACACACAACCTACCTTGGCACCTAAGGGCACTATCTCCCCCTTTGGAGAAAACCACCACCTTGCCCTCTTTCACCAAGGCCTTCAATTCTAATAAGGAGGAATCAAGATCTTGTTTTGCCATCACCTCATCAACAAAAGAAGACTTAGAACCATCAAGAACAACCACACCACTATTACCAACCTCTTCCAACCTAACCCCTAACCTAGCCAACTGATGCACCTCACTAGCCACCTCTTTAGCACCACCATAAACATGAGCTAGGCTACCTATAGACACCTTACTCAAGGCATCCGCCACCACATTTACCTTACCGGGATGGTAATGCACACTCATATCATAATCTTGAAGAAGTTCTAGCCACCTTCTTTGTCTCAAGTTGAGATCTTTTTGAGTGAAGACATATTAGATGCTCTTATGATCAATGAACACATCAACATACACCCCATACAAATAATGTAGCCAAATTTTCAAACCAAATAGTACGGTAGCCAATTCAAGATCATGAATACGATAGTTCTTTTCATGCACTTTGAGTTTCCTAGAAGCATAGGCTATCACATTACCATTTTGCATTAGCACAAACCCAAATAAACTCTAGAAGCATCTCAATAACCACAAATCCCTAAAGCCCATCTGATTGTGACAATATATAGGAGTGGTCATGAGCTTATCTTTCAAGGTTTTGAAGCTCCTCTTACATTCATCGGTCCACATAGACTTGGACTTCTTTTGAGTAAACTTTATCATAGGGGAAGCAATAGAAGAAAACCTATTTACAAAACTCCGATAATAGCCCACTAAGCCTAAAAAGCTCCTAATATCTGCCGAGGTTAATGGTCTAGCCCAATTTCTAATCACATTGGTCCTTAATACAATCCCCCGACACCACATGTCCTCGAAAAGAAACCTCTCTCAATAAATATTCATACTTTTCATATTTAGCATACAATTTCTCCTCCAACAATCTTTGCAACACAATCCTTAAATGAGCCTTATGCTATTCCTAACCATGAGAATAGATCAAAATATCATCAATGAAGACCACAACAAAGGAACTAAGGTAGGTTTTAAAGACCCTATTCATTAGGTCCATAAAGATGGCCGGTGCATTGGTCAACCCAAAAGACATCACCACCAATTCATAATGCCTATACCTAGTCCAGAAGGCCATCTTGGAAAGGTCACACTCCCTCACCTTTACTTGATGATACCCGGACCAAAGATCAATCTTATAGAATTGGCTACCCACTTGCAATTGGTCAAACAAATCATCAATTCTCAGAAGAGGATATCTATTTGTCACGACACAAGCCTAGGGCCTAGACGTGACATGGTGAATGGGGAACCCGAAGGAACCCCAAACAAGCCTCTTAATTTCCCATTACACATCTTTGGTCACGGAAGAATACAAGGACATATAGATTAAGAATAGGGGCAACGGGACCAAGGGAAAGCTTGCATAAACATCATAATAAAGAGTCAAGAGTCAAAGCTCATACATAAGCACATAATATGCCAACAAGCACCTCTAATACATAGATAGAGTGAGGGCCAAGACAAGATACTGGGCTCACCCTCATACTCAATAGAACACAAGAAAGTGTATCAATATAAAGATAATAGTAACTTAGACCAAGGTCCTCGAAATGGAGGACTCACCAAAAATCTTGGAATAGCACTGTCTAGCCATGTGGAGGAGGAGGATGATCAACTTGGGCATGGTTCCTACATGGTAATATCATGTAGGCAAGAGTATGCATTAGTACGTTTGGATGTACTGGTATATGGGATGCAATGCAACCACAGATAAGCTTAATGATCAACATGCATAACATTAGGCAATATACTTAATATAGCAATATGACATGTATGTTCAATGCATAAGTAAAAAATGCTTAAGTAAATCATACTCATATAGGATACCATATTTGAAGAGGATACCAAGCTAAATTTCCAAGGTATAAACTCCTTGGGGTTGGTGATCATAGCACCCATCACCCTAGTGTGTGAGGCACAAACCCCACATCAAGGTTATTGATAGCACTCATCACCCTAGTGTGTGAGGTACAAACCCCTCATCAAGGTTAGTGCTGATTGTACCCATCACCCTAGTGATTGAGATATCAACCCCTCAATTAGGTTGGTGATGATCACACCCATCACCCTAGTGGTTGAGTCATTGACCCCTCAACTAGGTCCCCAAATTGGGAATGGTCTACCACAACACTTTATATAGAATTCATCATGTGTATAAGCTCATTTCATCATCATATAGTCAATGATGACATATCCATGCTTTAGACATTCATTTCCTCAAGAAATCATAACCGGACATTTTATCAAACACCTTGGGGATGTTTAATGGGGGTATAAGACCATGCAATTTAGAGATAAAATCATGCAAGAAAATCCATTATAAAACCATCAATCAACACCTTGTAACACCCCCAAGATATTCACATCAAAAACCCTCATCAAGACCAACATTAGGCCCAAGATTTGAAGCCCAAAACATACTAAAACAACCATACTTTCATTAACTAAATCATTGTGCACTAAATTTCTCAATATACAAGACCCACATGTAAAATCAACTTTAAATCATGCATTATTAAGCAAAAGAGGGTTTAGGCACCATGGGTGGAAGGACCCAATGGTTCAACACCACATACCTTAGCTTTGGGGAAGTTCTTGATGAAGTTTGAAAATGGAGGCTTGAAGCTTGAAGAGAATCCTTAGCTTTGGATGAGGGTTTTGGGTCTTGAATTTGGGAGTGAAAATATGGCTAAGTTTTTTAGTAAGTGTTGGGAAATGCTCTAGGGGATATGAGGGTGAAATTTGGCTAAGTATAGGTAAAAACATGTTTGGAAAAACTTAGGCCCAACACTAAAAAATCTGGACAGACTAGGCAAAATTTTGCAGAAAATAAATTTCTTCGCGTCGCGGAGAGGACGCGGAGGCTCTTTGGAAATTGCACCAAGTGAAATTTCATAATTCGATTCCTTTGTCTTACATTAGAGGTTAGACCCTTGTCTCCCTAATCTGGACCCCTTGAGAAAGAATATGAAGCCGTATTTTTGAAATAACCAACGGATTTTTAGATATACGGAAAACAAGATTTTGGGCACTTTCGAGGCACGTTTTTAGACACTTTTTTGGATCATTTCAATATCTCCCCCTTGGGACATTCGTCTGCAAATGTAAAAGAGACGTATAAGACAAGAGTGATCGTGAACAAATCAGCCCCAACAAGAATGTAACATAACATGTAAAACACCATTTTCAAAATCTGAACATAAGTCTAAAATCATCATAAATTTACCAACTTAAGCATGAATGCATATGAATGACATAGGAGCTGAAATGTAAGACCTGAAGTCACAAATGGAACTTAGGATTAGTACCTTAGGCTTGAGTGGAGTGGAAAAGATATGGATACCACTTTTGCATGACCACTTCAGCCTCCAAAGTAGCACTTTCCACTTGTTGGTTCCTACAAAGGACTTTAGCGGATGCCACCTCTTTGTTCCTCAATATCTTTACTTGGCTACCCAAGATCTAAACCAGAATATCCTCATAAGTTAAGTTATCCTCAACAATACGCAGAACGTCAAGAGACATAATGACATTAGGATCACCAACACATTTTATCAACATAGAGAAATGGAATACCAGATGGATCAAATTCATATCACCAGGCAACTTCGACTCATAACCTACCTTACCAACCCTCTTAATCACCTCATAAGGACCAACATACCCTGGACTCAACTTCCCTTTTTTACCAAAACGGACTACACCTTTCATTGGAGATACCTTCAAATAAACTCAATCACCTACTTGGAATTCTAGGTCTATTTTTCTCACATCGGCATAAGATTTTTGACAACTTTGAGATATCCTCAACCTCTTCCTAATGATATTAACTTTCTCAAGAGCTTCCATAACAAGATCCGACCCCAATAAAGCCACCTCTCTAACCTCAAACCAACCCACTGGTGATCTACAACGTCTCCTAAAAAAAGCCTCAAAAGGAGCCATACCGATGCTAGAGTAATAACTATTGTTGTAGGTAAACTCAATCAATGGAAGTTGGTCATCCCAACAACCTTTAAGCTCCAAGACACAAGGCCTAAGCATATCCGCAAGTGTTTGAATCATCCTTTTAGTCCAACCATCCGTTTAGGGGTGGAAGGTTGTACTAAGGTGAACTTTTGTTCCAAGACCTGTTTGAAAAGATCTCCAAAAGTGTGAAGTAACTTGTGCACCATGATCCGATATAATTGATAAGGAAACGCCATGCAACCTCACTAACTCATGGATGTACAACCTTGCATACTCTCAGCCCAATATATGTAGTTTTGACCAGTAGAAAGTGAGCCGATTTCGTCATCCTATCAACCGCAACCCTTATGGAATCAAAGCCTTTTCTAATCTTGGGAAACCCAACCACAAAATCCATATTAATTACCTCCGGTTTCCAAGTACGAATCTCTATGTCTTGGGTTAGGACACCCGACCTTGACTTGTTAAAACTTTGGCAACCGGAATAAATTTACCAATATCCCTTTTCATGCCTCTCCACCAGTACACATCCCTCAAGTCTCTATACATTTTGGTGGAACCAGGGTAGATAGAATAAGAAGAGATATGGGTTTCATCAAGAATTCTCTTCCTCATACCATCAACACATGGCACACACAACCTAACTTGGTATTTGAGGGCCCCATCTCCCCCTTGGGAGAAAACCTGTATCTTGCAATCTTTCACCAAGGCCTTCAATTCGAGCAAGGAGGAGTCTAGATCTTGTTATGCTATCACCTCATTAACCAAAGAAGATTTAGAACCATCAACAAAAACCACACCGTTTCCCACATCTTCTAATCTCACCCCCAATCTAGCCAATCTATGCACCTCCCTAGCAATCTCCCTATCACCACCATCCGCATGAGCTACACTACCCATAGACACCCGAGGCAAAACATCCACCACAATATTTGCCTTACCGGGATGGTAATTCACACTCATGTCATAGTCCTTAAGGAGGTCTAGACACCTTCTTTGTATCAAATTGAGATCTTTTAGTGTGAAGACATATTTGAAGACTCTAATGATCGGCGAAGACTTTAACATGCACCCTATGCAAATAATGACACCAAATCTTTAATGCAAACACCACGACGGCTAATTCAAGATCATTGGTAGGGTAGTTCTTTTCATGCACATTGAGTTGCCTAGAAGCATAGGCTATGACCTTACCATTTTGCATTAACACACAACCCAAACAAACTCTAGATGCCTCACAATACACAACAAAATCCTCAAGCCCATCCGGTAGTGACAATAGAGGAGCGGACACAAGTCTGTCTTTCAATGTTTGGAAACTTTTCTCACATTCATCAGTGTACACAAACTTAATCTTCTTTTGAGTCAATTTTTTCATAGGAGAAGCAATGGAGGACAACCCATTCACAAACCTTCTATAGTAACCCTCAAGGTCCAAGAAACTCCTAATGTCTGACAGGGTCAATGGTCTAGGCCAATTACTAATCACATCAGTTTTTCTTAGGACCTACTTTCATACCATCCCCCGTCACCACATGACCCAAGAATGCAACCTCCTTCAACCAAAATTCACAATTTTCATATTTAACATACAATCGCTCCTCCCTAAATCATTGCAACATGACCCTTAAATCGTCCATATGTTCTTCCCTACGATGTGAATAAATCAAAATATCATCAATGAAGACCACAACAAAAAAATCAAGGTAGGGTTTGAAGGCCCTATTCATTAGGTCCATGAAGATGGCCGGTGCATTAGTTAATCCAAAGGACATCACCACAAATTCATAATGCGTATATCTGGTCTGGAAGGCCATTTTGGGAATATTATACTCCCTCACCCTCACTTGATGGTACTCGGACTGAAGATCAATCTTAGAAAAAACGCTAGCCCCTTGCGATTATTCAAACAAGTCATCAATCTTTGGAAGAGGATATCTATTCTTTATAGTAACCCTATTCAGTTGCTGGTAGTCAATATACCTCCTCAGTGACCCATCTTTCTTCTTTAGAAACAACACCAGTGCACCCTAATGCGCTGTCAAACTACAACACATTTGGTGCATAAAATAAGGGATTTTGTAAGTTTTCAAAGCGATTCTTTAGTATTTTGATGTGTTTTTTTGTTAATGTTTTAGAAAAGTAAGGTTGGCATGATTTTGAAAAAAAGTTGCAGATTTTGCCAAAGCACAGGCCATATGAGCCCACCTACGAGTTGTAGCTCACCCTACATGTCGTAGGGTGGTATCGTAATAGGAATAAGAGAGGAAAAGTTCAGAAATCTTCCAAGTGGAGGTCGCTACTAACAGCCCTGTCTACGAGTCGTAGGACACACTACGACTCATACAGGTGGACTCGTGGCAAGAATCAGAGAACCAAAATGTTGGACCGGAAAATTAAAGACCAAGACTACGAGACCAACATATAATCTGTAGCTCAAGCAATGATTCTTACCTATGGGTTATGCCAGTTCAGTCCAAAATGCCAATATTCTAATACGAGACCCCGACTACGACTCGGAGTCCATCCTACGAGTTGTAACTATGAAATTTATCATATGCCAGCTATCTTTTCTACAAAATTTTAAGGGTTGTTTTGTAAACACTATAAATAGTTTAAGTTAGGTTATTTTGAGAGAGTTCAACCAGAGACACTACTCCAAGATATTTTTGAAGCTTAGGTTTTAGAGTAGTTTATTTTGTTCTTTCTTTAAAGACTCATTTTGGGAAACTGCAAATCTTGCTTTGTACGAATTGTTGATCAAACAAGCTTCTGGGTTTGGAACTTGTGGTTCCTATTTCATTTATTTTTATTGGTGAAACTCTCAACTATGTCTCTTATTTGCATTTTTGTGTGTTTTGCTTTAGCCATGAGTAGCTATGCACCTCAATAACTTGGGGTTGTGGGAACCACGGGTAGTGGACTTGAAATGACCTAGATTTTTTGCATATTTATGATTAGGGTTTTGCATGTATTGTTGATTTCCCTTCATGATTAATGTTATTTGGTGGTGGCCAACACCAAACCCTTCCCACTATCACGATCCCGACTAATTTAGTGACAAATATGA
Organism: Solanum medicagineum; assembly: GCA_026153255.1. Classification (NCBI taxonomy): domain Eukaryota; kingdom Viridiplantae; phylum Streptophyta; class Magnoliopsida; order Solanales; family Solanaceae; genus Solanum; species Solanum medicagineum. Next base: position 6,846 of record JAPFFP010026404.1, on the reverse strand, counting down.
AAAGGGAAGTGGATGACAGGATTCAATTGATATTTTCCCGTCTAATAGACCAAACCTAACCAAGGGGAGGTTGACTGGGACAATAGATAATGGCTAGTTGACATGCCATGCTAGCCGACCAAGTGCCATGGTGAAATTTGACCTTCACCTTCATAAGAGGGCTGGAAGAACCAAAGTTAACATCCTGCATGCAATTCACTAATCATAGTTATGTTATCTAGGGTAATTGAGTCAAGGAACCATGGGGAACACAATTCCCAAGTTGTTTCGAAAATTGAGCATTTTCTCATAATCTAGTTAGCATTTATTTTATGTTTTTCTTGAACCACGAAACCCCCCTAGTTTTAGAGATTATAACTATAGATACTAGAAATGATTAGTACTAAAATCCTGTAGTCAAGCCCTGTATTCCCTGTGGATTCAACCCTAACCTCAGTTAGGTTAATTACTAGTAGCAACTGCTTTTTTGTTAGAGCGTGACTATCATATAAAAATATTATGACGCTGTTGCCGGGGAATACGGCTAGGTTTGATTTGATTGCACTATTAGTTTTAATGTAAATTTCTAAAGTCTCTTGTACTTTACTTTTGTTTTTGTTTTTGTTGTTTGATTTTATTTGCGGGTGATACTAGGTTGTATGCCCAACACAAGGAGCCAAGGCAATCCCTTAGCTCCACTAAATTTAGAGACTACCAAGAAGAATGGCTCAAGTGAATGAGGACATTGAGGTTGAGGAGGATATGCATGCGAATGAGGAAGACTTAAGAAGAGAGGAGAATTCACCCCCAAGGGATAACCGGCCACAGCTTAGAGATATTAATGCAAATTCTTACGACTGGTATCACTACCAATTAAACCCTATGGTGATGGATGTGACTGGCTCTATAGTATTGCCCCCTTTACTAGTAGACACTAAGTTTGTAGTTTCAATTGGATTGCTCCAGATGCTCCAAAACCATGGCTTTTTCACAGGGTTATCACCAGAGGATCCCCACTATCATCTCCAAAATGTCATCTTCGTGTGCAAAAGTGTCATGGGGACACAAAATATTTCTATTGAAGTTGTTGGATTAAGGGTGTTCCCATTGTCCCTCACTGGCAATACAACAATATGGTTTTCTGAACTTCCTCCGGGTACCATCACGAGTTGGGCCTGAGTTACAGATGGTGTTCCTAGAAAGATATTTCCCAAGGTCGAAGAAGCTGAAGCTTAAGGACCAAATTAATAACTTCGAACAATTACCTGGAGACTGTCTTTGCACTACATAGAAGAGATTCATCAAATGCTTAAGGATGGTCCCTGACCACAAAATTGCTGATGATGCTTTGGTCGAGATCTTTTATAGAGCACTTGATGATAATAGAAAAGCTTGTGCCAACACGATCATGGGAGGTGTTTTTCCTGATCAACCATTTGAGCTAGTGGCTAAAAGAATGGAGCAAGTGGTGAGGACCAACAAAGCATCGGGTTAGAGTGAGCGTGGTAATACAAAGAGTTCTTGTATGGTTACCACAAATAGTGACCAAGCGAAAGTGAATGAAGAGATTGTGGAGCAACTTGCTCAACTCTGTACGAGCATGGATTTGGTTTTGAAGCAAAACCAAGCTAACGTGAAGGCAATAGCTCACCAATTCCCGATTACTCCTGTATATGATGATCAATTCTTTGATGAGGATGCCTGTTATGTGAGAAACCAAGTGGTGGGTTACCAGAGCAATCGCCAAGGGTCCAACTCAGACTACTAGAGGCAAGGTTACAAGAATCAAGGTTGGAATTTAAACCGTGATGGGATGTACAGAGATACTGGGGGGAATATTATGAGAGAGAGAAAGTGGTTGATGCAGAATGGGGGAGAAGAGAAGGCTACAGAAGTGGTCCTTACGTGCCACCACACAATCGTGATGCCAGATCAAGCAATTCTAGGATCGAATATATGTTTGAAAAATTATTGAGTGAGCTAACCATCAATATGAGAATCTCAAGGAATTAACATAGGTATCTCTAGTATTAACCAAAAGATAGAGTCTCATTTAGTGGCAATCAAGCAACTTGAACAACAATTTGGGCAAGTGTCTTCATAATTGAACCAACGCCAAAACGGCACCCTACTAAGCAATACGATTTAGGATCAAAAAAATGAAGGGCATTTCATGGCAGTGATGACTCAGAGTGGCAAAAGCACAATAAATCACCCTATGCCGGTTATGGCAGAAGAAAAAGTTGAGAAGGGTTTTGGTGCTGAAGTTAAAGTCGAGGGAGAAAATCTGAAGGGTGTTGGGATGCAACAAAAAGAAATAAGGGAGCATGACAAAGTGAAATACATCCCAAAACCTCCTTCTCCTTTTGCACAAAGGATCAAGAAGAAGAAAGAAGATGGTAAGTTCAAGAAATTTTTGTCAATGTTAAGACAACTACCCATCAATATCCCTCTCTTGGAAGCCTTGGGAAAATTGCTCGGATACGCCAAATATATGAAGGATTTGGTAACAAAGAAATGCACTTTGTATCAAGAGCTCTCACAAGAGTTCCAACAATGTAGTGTGATCATGGCCAAATGCCTGGTGCAAAAGTGTGAGGATCCCGGCGTATTAACCATCCCTTGTACTATTGGTGATGTTGAATTTGCAAGAGCATTGTGTGATTTGGGAGCTAGCATCAATCTTATGCCTCTTGCTATCTTCAAAAGGCTTGGTCTTGGCACTCATACCCCCACGAGAATGAGGTTGCTCATGGTTGATCGAACCATAAAGAAACCTAAGGAAATCGTGCTAGATGTGCTTGTTGAAGTCGATAAATTCATTTTTCTGGCGGATTTTGTGATCCTTGAATGCGAGGTTGACTTTGAGGTAACCATTATTTTTGGGAGACCTTTTCTGGCCACTTGGAGGGCATTAGTGGATATGGATTCGGGTCAACTTCGGGTGAATGATGCTGAGGTTGTGTTTGATGTTATCCAATCCATGAAACACCGGGATGAGTTCAAGAGCGAGGTGTGGGCCCTTGATGATTATTGTTGAAGGAATATGACAAAGTCGAGCCACAACGTTAAACAAGGCGCTTCTTGGGAGGCAACCCAAGCATTTTGATGATTATTTTTTTGTTTGAGTCTTAGAAGTAGTAGTAGTGGCTTGTTTTAAATTTTAAAACAATGATGCAATTGTAATAATTTTGAGGATTTCTATGCTTTGAGAATTCATTTGCAGTTAAAACATGGAAGAACTAAAGATATGGAAAAAATTGAACTTGGAGCAGCTCCTACGAGTAGGCCTACGAGTCGTCGTCTACACTACGACTCACAGTAATGCTTTGTGGAAGGAATCAGTGAGCATCTGAAGTTTGCACATATACTACGAGCCAACCTTATGATTTGTAGGATCCCCTACGAGGCATAAGAGGGGTTCGCAGTGCTCAGAGACTGTTTCCAAGAGGGCAAAGGGTGGTTGCCCTACCCCCAGGATACCAACCAAGGGATGACAAATTTGAGGATGAGCAGACAAATGAAGAAATGAATGTGCACCCTGATCCTGAGGCTAATGTACCCTTACCACAAATACAACCACCTGGGATACCTATTGGAGGAGATAGCTCTTCCCAATCTGGCGAGGAAAGGATAGAGGTATTTGCCAGAGATTCAGTTGCTGAGAGAGCCCGAGCGGTGGAGGGAAGGATTAATGCATTTGATGTAAGAATTCAGAAATGTGAGTGCATTTACTAAGGAGTTGACCAAGTTCAAGGCCGAATTACGATAGCTGTGGGCAGCCCCTATGTCAGCCCCAGAGGTAGCACAGGGAGGTGACGAGGCTTTTGATTGGCTTGTCGAATGTACGGACACCCCAGGGAAGAGGCCCCTTGAGCATGATGATCCAGAGCCGACCCCAAAGAGGCCGAGACCTGAGGAGGAGGAGCTCATACCAGAGGAGGTGGTGCAGGAGTCGCTTTTGTTGGCGGCTATTCAGAGAGAAAAAGCATAGCATATCCAACTTGGAGAGGGTACTTCAGCAAAGGAGGAGAGGCAGACCCAGGACCCCACTGATCAGACCGAGACTGGCGCATGAGAACCATGATGTTTGACTTCTTTTGACCCCAGTTTTTTCTTGACATTTTGGATACTTTGTTCTCTTTTTAGACAATCTTGTTTTTATATGGTTTTTTGTTATGTTTTGATTAAGTTTATGTTGGATGTTATTTTTACTTTTACTTTGGATGTTTATTTTTTAGTTTTTAATGAATGTATGTATATATATCTATGTTATAATGTTTTGTTCTCTTTTTGTCTTTTATTTTGAGGACAAAGCACCATCTTTTGGTGGGGTGGTGGAAGTTACGGATTAAGGTAAATTTTAAGTAGTCTCATGTCCATAACATCCCCAATTTTTGATCCCAAGGTTTTCTTGCCGTACTTCTTTTTCCTTGTGTATGTTTAATTTTCTATTGAACCAGTATGTCTTAGGAAGTATAGATAATTTGTAAATGCAGAGTAAAAATATCTTTTGGCATAAATATAGCTCTTAGATTTTCTCTAATCTTTTGATGCAAAATTGGGTACCCCTAAAATTTTCTTGATGTTGTGATTATTAATGCATTCATACATATTTGGAGTACATGGCAATGTTTGTTTTGATATTGTGTAGGTTAGCTGAGACTGAAAGCATGACCTGTGACTCTATACTTGATTGTAGATACAAATGTCATGTGTGTGTGAGATCACTTTGATGCATTCATGTATCATTGTATGGACTTAGAACTTTCCCTAGTACTCCAAGATTGGTTTGGTGAATTGGTTGATTTGGAAGTGATCTTAGACCTTTGTTCTGATAGTAAGCCCACTTTTGCCCAAATGACCTACCAAATGAACTAGTGAAACCCTTGTTCCAAATGTTAGAGCTTCTCATGTAATCATATCTTTTTCTTGACACCTTGCTAACCTCACCTCGTTTAATGAAATATCGTGATAATGGCCCTGATCTATCCTTGAGCACGTGAACCTTGATTGAGGCTAAAAGTCTAAGTTAAGGTGGTTGCATTGGTGGCCCTGGTTTGAGGCATAGGTATTGTGTACTTCACTTAAGGCTAAAAGCCCAAGTTGAGGGTGGCCCTTATTTTGGTAAAGTAACGAAAATGAGGTAGTTAGTTAAGATGAAAAGAAAGAAAATGAATAATCATGTGCTGGGAGAAGAAAAAGAAAGAAAAGAGTGCCTTAAGTTGAAAAAATTAGCAGTAATGAGTTCAAAATTAAGGCACAACTGAAAAGTGAAAGAATAAGCTGGGGAAAAGTTTGAAAAGGGAGAAATAAGGGTGGAGATGATGAAAGGGTTGGAGTATGAAAGAAAAAAGTGTTGGTACAAAAGGTTCAAAGCTAGCTTCTAGTCACTAATTGCCCCAAAATACCATACCAAAGCCCTTGAGCCCATGTTACAAGCCAATAAGTCCTAAAGTGATCCCAATCCACTTTTGAGAAAAATGAGTATAGGGGCAAGGTTATCATGTTAGTCATTGTGCATGAATTTCAATTGTGAGAGCGAGAATGCTTCCTCCGTCCCTAATTTCTTAATGTGCTTGTGTGAGTATGAGGGAATTCTTTCTAGTGAGGGAATTTGCACTACTTGATTAGCATATGACTATGCCAGTGATTATGGAAGGTTGATGCTCCTTAGCTTATCATGGTTGGATTGCCAGATATCCCATTATGTTCCCATTTGCTAAATGATTTTACAATCCTGTTTTAAAAATGGTAGTCGGGCACCTGAATCAGAGAAGTTGATAAGTATGCCATTAGTCTAGTTGCAATGTATTTCTCTTTGTCTGTGTAGATTGAGTCATCACCTGAGGACAAGCAACAATTCGAAGTTGAGGGTGTTGATGTGTTGCCAAATTATAACACATTTCGTGCCTAAAACAAGGGATTTTGTGAGTTCTCAAAGCGACTTTTTAGTATTTTGATATGTTTCTGAAGTTAGGTTGGCATAATTTTGAAGAAAAGTTGTAGATTTTGCTAAAGCATAGGCCATACGAGTCCACCTACTAGTCGTACTTCACACTACGAGTCGTGGGGAGGTATCCTAATAGGGATCAGAGATCAAAAGTTTAGAAATCTACTGCTTGGAGGTCACTACTATGAGCCCAGCCTAAGAGTCGTAAGACACACTATGACTTATATAGGTGGACACGTAGCAAGATTTAGAGAACCAAAATGTTGGACCAAAAACTGAAGACCAAGACTAGGATACCAACATACGAGTCGTAGATAAAGCAATGAATCCTACCTATGGGTCGTACCAGTTCAGTCCAAAAATGCCAAGATCCTGATACGAGACCCCCGCTACGACTCGTAGGCTATCATACGTGTCATAACTATGAAATTTATCAGATGCCAGCTATCTTTTCTGCATAAATTTTAGGGTTATTTTGTACACATTATAAGTAGTGTAAATTAGGTTGTTTTGAGAGAGTTCGAACATAGACACTACTCCAAGATACTTTTGAAGCTTTTCTTAGGTTTTAGAGTGATTTATATTGTTGTTTCTTGAAAGACTCACTTTGGAAAATTGCAAATCTTTCTTTGTACGCATTGTTGATCAACAAAACTTGTGGGTTTGCAACTTGTGGTGCCGATTTCCTTCATTGTTATTGGTGAAACTCTCAACTATGTCTCTTATTTGCATTTTGGTGTGTTTTGCTTTTTCCATGAGTAGCTAAGCACCTACAACTTGGGGTTGTGGGAAACATGGGTAGTTGACTTGAAATGATCTAGATTTTGTGTTAGACCCCGTATTTCTTTAAATTAAGGGTAATTTTACAATTGGAAAATTTTGTTGTGAATATTGTGTAATTTGAACTTAAGTAT
>JAPFFP010026374.1:0-16033 GCA_026153255.1 Solanum medicagineum | reverse complement strand
TTGGGATGAAAGGAGTACTTGCATTCTTCATTGTTTTACTTAGTCTTAAATTATATTTGTTGGGTACCATATCGTTAATTACTCACCCTTACTTCTACACTTGTGTGTATTGTGCTCAGTAGCTCCTGATCCTTTCCTTTCTTATTGGGCTGAGCTTCTTGACTTTTCAGAGGTAGTGTGCTTGTACTTTAGCGGACTCTCAAGATTCCTTTACTTTTTTGTTGGGTTCTATTTTGAGGACTATGACATTTAGACTTGTACTTTTTTTCCTCCATTTTAGTTAAAAATAAAGGCTTGTACTAGTGCCACCAATCTTAGGATGGTTTTAGAATATGGTTCCTGTCTCTTATGCTTTTCTTTTATATGTAGACTGTTATTGTTGTTTTTACCTTATGCTTTAATTTGTTATTTTTTCTCGTTTATGCTGAATTGTCTCGGTGGGGTAAAGACAAGTCTATTGCACCCAATTTCGGGTTGTGACAATTTGGTATCAGAGCCCAGGTTCATAGGTCACACATGCATACAAGCCAGTCGAATAGAGTCTCAGGGATCGACACGAAGATGTTTGTTGCTTATCTTTGAAAGGCTATGGAGACTGTTAGGAAAATTCTTTTTTACTTCTTTCAATTTAGTTATGGGTGGATTTTTGTGTGATGCTAAGTGTCGCGTGTGTTTTGGATAGTTATACTTAGACATCAGCTTCTGATGGAGGAAGGTAGGCAGCCCCTGAGATCATCACTGAGACCCCAACTTGGGGTAGAGATAAAGACAGAGTTAGAGGCTGAGGCAGATGCCAAGTTAAGCCTGAGGAGTACCACTAGCTTGAGAGCATGAGAGGGGTATTTCCCTTGAGCTTGAGGTTAAATGAGACTCGATTCCTCCTAAGTATGCAACCACGCCATTGCTTCAGGACACATTATTGAGGGTGTTAGGCGTGCTTAAGAATATGGAATAGACTGGTAGAGCGACATGCACACTCAGAAGATCGCATACAGAGTGATTAGGTTCTGCATCAACATCAACATCAACCTCCCAGTGTGCAAGGCCAAGGTGAGCAACCACTTGTAGCTCCTATTTCTGAGAGATAAATCCAACACCAGTGATTGAGGGTCAGGGTGCACCTATAGTTGTGGTTACCAAGGATGAGCAGTGTCATAATGAGAAGTTCAGAAGATGGACCCATCATAGTTTTGGCAAGGATGCCTATGAGTTCTTGACTACATGCAAGGAACTGTTGGAGATCGTTGGTTTAACTAAGTCCCATAGTGTTCGTTATATCATTCTTCAGCTTCACATGTAAAAGAGTGGGGGAGGACATATTTAGGATCTTTGCTATCTGGATCTCCTCTAGCGACTTGGGAGACTTTCTCTAGAGCTTTCTATGACAGTTTTGTTTCTTGGAGTGTGAGGGAAGAAAGCACCTGAAGTTCAAGAGTTGAGACAGGGCGGGATGTCAGTCATTGAGTATTTGGTTTGCTTCTGCCAGTTAGCCAGATATGTTGTAACCATCATCCCCAATGAGAAAGAGAAGGTTCATTGATTCGTGAGGGTGTTTGACTTATTCTATCAGACAAGTGATGTTTTGGGTGGCTAGAGAGGGAACTTCCTTCCAGTCTGTGGTGAGTGTCTCTAAGGAGGCAGAGTTGATGGAGAGAGAGGGGTTTGGGGATACCAAGAGGGCCCGTTCATCAGGCCAATTCTTCGATACCCAACTGGAGATTGAGGTTCTCATAGTAGCGGTGCTTCATTTTATTGTCAAGGATTTCATGCATCTTTGATAACTTTAGAGGGTGGTTCTAGTTAGTCCAAAGTTTAGCGTTTTGTAGGCCGTGATGGTTATAGTAGTAATCAAGTTCTTCACAACCGTATTCCACTTTGATATCTTGTTTTGGGTGTGGAGACCCTGGTTATATGATTCATCAGTGTCCATTCCAGACTCATTCTAGGCCACAGCGTACTTATTTGGCAGCCTCAGTTAGGGATTCAACACCTCCAACTAGAGGCCCAACACCATAGGCCAGGGGTCATGGCAGAGTTCAATCTAATAGGGGCGACAATATCGAAGGTAGAGGGACGAGTAGTGCTCTAACCCAGACAAGTGAAGCTCAGGGAGCTCATTGTTATGCCTTTCTAGGGAGACCCAAGGCTGAGGCATCAAACACAGTTATCACAAGTATTGTCACAGTTTGCCATCATCTAGCATCTATGATATTTAATCTTGGTTCTACCTATTCATTTGTGTCCATATAATGCTCCTCTGGATTTGATTTTTTATGTGATCGCATGCCTCTGCATGTACATGTTTCTACTCCCAGTAGGAGATCCCCTAGTGGTGGATTGGGTGTACCGATCTTATTTGTGTCCTCGGTGGGTTATGATACGTGGGTAGGCATGATTATCCTTGATATGGTAGATTTTTTTGGGTATGGGTTGACTTTCTCCATATCATGTTATTCCAATTGTTATGCTAAGATAGTTACTTTGGTTGTACCTTGTGGGCCGAGGTATGAGCGGAAGGGTTCATGTGGTTCCTATCCTAGCAAGGTTATCTCCAATATCAGGGCTTAAAAGTTAATTGATAGAGGTTCTTTTTTAATCAATTTAGGAGCGTGCGGGCTCATTTTATTTCATAATTAAGAAAAGTACATCAAGTCCAAATAAGAAATGCACGACCCAATACAATCCCCCAAAAAACCCGGTCCATTATTTCTTCTTAGCTTAGTACTTAGTGCTGGACCCCTCAGCTGCCCACATCTGATGACTTTCAAAAATGACCTCGAAGGTTCCACAGTTAAGAGCACTGTTCATCTTCTCCATCATCATCCATGGATTTCGTGGCTCATTGTATTCATCTCTCCCCGCAATATCTCCAAAAGTAAGTTGGTTTCTCCTCGTCATCCCTTTGTTGTGTATCCCCTATGCTGAGTAGCATTCTCATCAATCCATTCATCTCTGCAGGTAGATCTATCATCGTGCGCATCTCCGCTCATCGTGGTGCCGGATTTTCCATTGTCATTCAAGTTCGGTAAGCACCCGCTTCTCACTGCTCCCTTGTGTGTCATCGATAGCATCTAATTCCTTATGTTACACAGATATAAGGAAGCTGGAAAGAATCCTCCTTGTTAGGCAATGATGTACAGGTCCTATTTTGCTGCAAATATTTTTTTAACTCCCCATAGCATCTCTTTCGTCTCTTCACAATCCTCACTGTCCCCTTAGGCTTATTTTTCATGTGTATCGACTGTGAACTCACATCTATCTGAATAGTGATGCAAAACTTATTAAGTGTATATATGCTCTTTCTGCTGTAAAATGTCAATGCAACTTGAATCCTTTGTTGGTGTTTATGTGTGAATGATGATAGAACACATACTTAAGGTCATGTGTTCTATTCTTGGTAACAATATATACATTGATTGGTAGAGGTTACTTATCGTATTTGGCTTTTATTCATGATACTGGTGTTGATTCACCCCTAATGGGGTCTATTCCTATGGTTAGTGAGTTCATGAATATATTTCTGTGAAATATAGAGCCAATGGAACTGTTTTCTTGTTGTATTATTCCAAGAATAAGAGCTAGTTATAGATGTACAAGTAAATCTATCTAAGGAAATAAAATCAGAAAAGACCCTTAAAAAATCTCTAAAATCCCTAAATATCTCCACCTATTATTATGCAATAAATACAAGATATGACTGTAAATTTTGTAACACTCCCCCTCAAGTTGGAGCATAGATATTGATCATGCCCAATTTGTTACAAAGATATTCCATCTGAATTCTATTCAAAGGCTTCGTGAATATATCACCCAATTGCTTCCCTGTCTTCACATAGCCTGTAGAAATCACGTTCTCTTGAATCTTCTCGTGGACAAAGTGACAATCAATCTCAATATGTTGTCCATTCATGATACACTAGATTTGAGGCAATATGTAGAGCAGCTTGATTATCACACCACAATTTTGAGGCAATATGTAGAGCAGCCTGATTATCACACCACAGTTTTGCTGTAAAAGAAGGATTCAAACAACCCTCGACTAAAAGGTATCGTATTCATAGTATTTTGCATGTGGACTGAGCCATAGCTCTATACTCAGACCTCTGCACTAGATCGAGATACAATATTTTTTTCTTACTCCTCCAAGATACTAAATTTCCACCAACAAAGACGCAATAGCCAGTAGTCGATCTTCTATCAATTCATGATCCAGCCCAATTAACATCTGCAAAAAATTCAACACAAGTATATCTGTGGTCGCTCTACAATATGCCAAGGCCAGGAGCTCCCTTCAAATAACATAGAACTTGTTCCAAGGCATCCTAATGTTTGACTGTTGGTACAGACATGAATTGACTGACAATACTGACTGCATAGGCAATATCTAGACGAGTCACGGTTAGGTAGTTCAATTTCCCAACTAATTTTGTATATTTCCAGAGCATCAAAAGGGTCAGCATCATCCTTAGTAAAATGTACATTAGGATCCATTGGTGTGCGACATGGTTTGCTCCCAACTTTCCAGTTTCTACACGTAGGTCAAGTACATGCATTCTTTGAGATAAGAAAATCCCATGCTTGCTTCTAGCTACTTCTATGCCCAAGAAGTATTTCAACTGTCCCAAGTCTTTGGTATGAAATTTGGCATGTAAAAACTGCTTGAGAGAAGATATTCCAGTACAATTATCTCCTGTAATACACAATATCATCAACATAAACAACTAGGAGAATGATACCAGTCACTGACTATCTGTGGAAGACTAAGTGATCACACTTGCTCTTCTTCAACCCAAACTCCTGAACTACATCTCTAAATTTTCCAAACCATGCACGAGGAATCTGCTTTAGACCATACAAAGATTTTCTTAAATGACAAACTTTTCCATACTCCCCCGGAGCAACAAATCCAGGCGGTTGCTCCATATACACCTCTTCATTGGAGATCACCATAAAGGAAAGCATTCTTGATATCTAGCTGATGTAAAGGCCAATGTTGAGAAGCAATAAAGGAAATAAACAGACGAACAGAGGTAAGCTTAGCTACGGGGGAGAAAGTGTCTGCATAATCTACCCCATATGTCTGAGCATAGTCTTTAGCCACAAGTCTAGCCTTAAGTCTTGCGACAGAACCATCAGGATTGACTTTAATAGTAAAGACTCATTTGCATCCTACAGCTTTCTTTCCCTTGGGTAAATCTTCCGAATCCCAAGTGTGATTTTCATCTAGAGCATGTATCTCTTCAAGCATTGCATCATGCCATCCAGGATAAGTCAAGGCTTCTTTCACTATTTTGGGAATAGAAATAGGGTCTAGAGAGCCAATCAAACAACTAGATGCAGAAGATAAGTGATCACAAGAAACAAAGTTAGCAATGAAATATTTGGATTTACACTGACGTGTACCTTTTCGAAGAGCAACACGAAGGTCAAGATTTCCTAAAGAATCAAGTGGAGGAGGAACTAATAATGATAGAGTTAATGTAGGACAAATATCATCATTAACTTGCCTCCTCGAGTAAGCTTGAACAATTGGTGGTCTTATTGGAACAGATGAAACTGGTTTTGGAGGTATACTAGTTGACTTATTCTCAATAAACGAACTAGTAGATAGAAGAGCAGCATCATCTGATTATTTTTTTCAGGATGAGTAACCCGATAGATCAACCACTCATCTTCTTCCACCTCCACCTGACTTGTAGAAATGGGAGGTGCATAGAAGAATGGTGCAGCTTCTAAAAATACCACATCAGTAGACACTAGGTATTTGCCAAATTCAACAGAGTAACACCGGTACCCTTTCTGAAGTCGAGAATAGCCCAGGGAAACACATTTTAATGCCTTTAGATCCAATTTGGTGACAAATGGTTGAACATCTCGAACATAACATGTGCTCCCAAACACCTTAGGTTCCATCGGGAATAGTGATTTGTTTGGAAAAAGAACACTATAAGACATATTAACTGCCAACACAACTGACGGCATGCGATTTATCAAAAAACAAGTTGTAGAGACTGCATCTCTCCAAAATTGTTTCAGGACTTTCATTTGGAACAGAAGTGCCCGAGCTGTCTCAAGTAGATGCCTATTCTTCCTCTCTGCAACTCCATTCTGAGAAGATGTATCAACACATGAAGACTGATGAAGAATACCATGGTTTCTCATGTAAGATCGAAATAATTCTGACATATATTCTTTAGCATTATCACTCCTTGAGATCTGCACTGAGGCATTAAATTAAGTTTTCACTTCAGCACAGAATGCAGTAAAGTGATTAAACACTTCAGATCGGCTCTTCATAAAGTAAATCCAAATCATTCAAGAAAAATCATACACAAAGGTAACAAAATATTTATGCCCAGTTTTAGAAATAACTGAACTTGGTTCCCAAACATCTTAATGTACTAACTCAAAAGCAGACTCAACTTGCTTATTAATTCTTGGACTTAATAGATTGCGATGGTGTTTTGCAAATCGACAAGATTCACATTCCAATGAAGAAATATCATGGAACTGAGGACAAAGCTTCTTTAATAGAGGTAAAGAAGGATGTCTCAATCGATAATGTGCTTCAGATAGAGAGACGACACTAGAGCATGCAACAAACCGAGGCTCCCATTCATCAAAGATGTAGAGATCATCAATTAGATGTCCTTTACCAATAACCTGATTTGTCTTAAGATCACGAAATAGACAATGATCCAGAAAGAATGAAATATAACAATTAAGATCTCTAGTAACTTTGCTTACAAAAATCAGATTAAAAGCCAATTTTGATAGACTTAGTACAGATGACAGGGTAATAGAGGAGGTTGGTTTAATAGTCCCATATACAATACTATTACAAGTTGATCCATCAGCTATAGTAATCGGAGATGGTGCTTTTGTCATTGAAAGCTAGAAAAAATATTAGGATTACTTGTCATGTGATTCGTGGCACCTGAATTAGTGACCCATTTATTTGAAGAGGTGATGAGACATGTTTTAGTTGATTCTGTAAAAGCATTAACTGAAGTAGATTCATTCAATGATTTCTGATATTGATAAAATGTAGAAAAATCTTCTGTGGAAATCGTAATCATGTTATCAGACAATGAACCGAAAGTAATCATTTTCCCAACTCACAATTTTGAAATAAATTGATAGACAATTGTCCAAAGCTACAATTATCCAACCAAGTCTATGGTAGACGGAAATAGAACTCCAAACTAGTGAATCACGTGAAATAAATCATAGAATCAAGCGAATACGAACCCAATCAAACACGTGAAATAAATCATAGAATCAAGCGAATACGAACCCAATCAAACAAACTCAGAGAACTAATAGAGGCTCAACAAATCTCAAATTGTTACAAAGAAAGACAACCCAAATAAGTCACAAGTTAATCGGAACAGGGAGTCCCACTCAAAGACTATTTCTAACACAACTAGCCTACTAAATATCATTGCAGAAACACAGAAATAGAACAACTTACAAGAAACTCAAACTTGACCAAAAAGTAGCTGCAGAATCTGTTCTAACGCTGTCAAACATGGTTATGTGATTTGAACCACCACAAAGCAACTGAAAAAATATCAAGCAACCACCTCCAACAGTCAGGCAACTATTAGAAAAGTTGTTGATCCAGTACTGGCAAATCAGAAGGCTAGGCTCTGATACTATGTAAATTATAGAGCCGATGGAACTATTTTATTGTTGTATTATTACAAGAATAAGAGCTAGTTATAGGTATACAAGTAAATCTATCTAAGGAAATAAAATCAGAAAAAATCCTTACAAAATCTCTAAGATCCCTAAATATCTCTACCTATTATTATGCTATAAATACAAGATAAGACGTACATTTTATAACATTTTCCTACTGATTTTCCTGGAGTTCCACCTAATAGGGACATTGATTTTGCAATGAGGTGGAGTCGGGCACTAAGCCCATTTCTATTCCTCCTTATTGCATGGCCCCTGCTGAATTGAAGGAGCAATTTCAAGATTTATTGAGCAAAGGGATTTATTCGGCCTAGTGTATCCCCCTGGGGTGCTCTTATTCTATTTGTGAAGAAAAAAGATAGGTCTATGAGGATGTGTATCGACTATAGACAGTTGAACAAGTTGACTGTCAAGAACAAATACCCTCTTCCCATAATTGATGATTTGTTTGACTAGCTCCAAGGTGCAACAATGTTCTCCAAGATTGATTCGAGGTTCGAGTATCACCAATTAATGATTAGGCCATCTGATATCTTACTTTCGGACGAGGTATGATCACTACGAGTTCTTGGTGATGTCATTTGGGTTGACCAATACACCTGCAACATTCATGGAGTTGATGAATGGGGTATTTCGCCCTTTTTTGGACTCTTTTTGCCCTGGGCTTCCCTTTCATTACTTCTTTCATGACGAGAGAACCACATCTACATCAATCTAATTATATTTATTGATGACATCTTAGTTTATTCCAAGACTGAGGCCGATCATGCTAGGCATTTGAGAATAGTGATTTAGAGGCTCACGGAGGAGAATCTTTGTTCTTTAAGTGCGAATTCTGGCTCAGTTTAATGGTGTTTTTGGGGCATGTAGTGTCCAAGAAGGGCATTAAGGTTGATACATTGAAGGTTGAGGCTGTTAGAAAGTGGACTAGACCTACCGTCACCATAGAGATTTGTAGCTTTATGGGTTTGGCAAGGTATTATTGACGTTTTGTTCAGGGTTTCTCTACTACAGCAACCCCATTGACCAGACTCACCTAGAAGAATGTAGGATTTAATTGGTCGGACGAGTGTGAGGAGAGATTCCATAAGCTCAAGGTTTTGTTGACTAATGCGCTTGTCTTGACTTTGCTTGAGGAGACTGTTGATTTCACCATGTATTGTGTTGCGTTGGGGTGGGGTTAGGAGGTGTTTTGATGTATAATAGGAAGGTGATTGCCTATGCCACAAGATAATTAAAGATTCATGAGAATATTTATCCTACCCATGATCTAGAGTTGCCAGCTGTTGTCTTTGTTTTGAAGCTGTGGCAACATTATTTGTATAGATTCCATTGTTATTTGTATGGATTCCATTGTGAGATTTTCATTGATCACCACAATTTATAGTACATCTTCAGCCAAAGAGTGAGAGACAAGAGGTGGATTGAACCTTTAAAGGATTTATGATTTGACTGTAGTGGCCGATGCTTTGAGTAGAAAGGCTCTAGTATGGGAAGTCTTGCAGCTATCCGAGTTGAGAAGCAACCTTTGGCTACAAATGTTTAGAGATTGGCCAATGGGTTGGTGAGACTATAGCTTTTGATGAGGGCATTGTGCTTGCTTTCTTAGAGGCCTAATTTTCTTTGATGGGTCAGATTCGTGAGCGTCAGTTTGAGGATGAGAAGTTGTGTCTTATTTGAGATGAGGTAGATAGCTAGGGGTGAGGCCAAGGAGGTCGTGCTTGATGCTGATGGTTTTTTTAGGATTGCGAATTAGATTTCTGTGCCAAAGGTGGGTGACTTGATCAAATTGATAAGCGAGGAGGCCCAATGTACTAGATATTCCATCCACTTTGGGGCAGCGAAGATGTATCATGACTTAAGTCAACACTATTAATGGTATGGTATGAAGAAAGATATTACCAAGTTTGTGTTCAAGTGTTTGACATGCCAGCAGGTTAAGTGTGAGCACCAAAGACCCCGGAGTGAGTTTCAGAGGATGCCAATTCCTATATGGAAGTAAGAGCGGATCACCAAAGACTTTATGGTATGTTTGCCCACTATCGTGGGCGACTACGACTCTATTTGGGTGATTATGGATCAATTGACTAAGTCCGCTTATTTTATCTCAATCAAAGTTAAGTACACAGTGTAGAGGTTGGCTCATCCTTATATCGACCAGATTGTTAGACTTCTTGGAGTATCTATCTCTATTGGAGTTCGTTGTTCACAACTCATTTTTGGAAGGCCCTACAACATGGGTTGGATTTCACCCTCAGACAGACGAGCAGTCTGAGAGGACTATTCAAGTGTTAGAGGATGTGCTCCGGGCATGTGTTGTTAACTTTCGTGCCAGGTGGGACTAGTATTTGCCCTTGGCATAGTTTGCTTATAACAACAGTTATCATTCCAGCATCCAGATGACTCTTTTTAAGGCCTTGAATGGCCAGAGATGTACATCACCCATATGTGGTTTGATTCTGTTCCTTGATAGTGATTTGTGTAGAGATTCCATGGAAAAGGTTTGTTTAATCCGGAGTTGGTTGCTAATAGCCCATAGTTGTCAAAAGAGTTATGTTGATAGGAGAGTTTGATCCTTACTGGTCATAGAGGGTAATCAGGTATGGTTGAGGATTTTACCCATAAAGGATGTCATGAGGTTCGAAAAGAAGGGCAAACTCAGCCCTAACTATATTGGCCTTTTTGAGATACTAGAGCGAGCAGGAGAGGTGGCCTACAGACTTGTGTTGCCACCTAGTCTATTCTTCTGTATTCCAGCGTTTCATGTCTCGATGTTACAACTCTTTATTACAGACGAGTCTCATGTGATTTTCCTTGATGCAGTGGAGTTGGGTACGGACTTGACTTATGAGGAGGAGCACGTGGCCATTTTAGATAGGCAGGTTAGGAAGTTGAGGAGAAAGGAGATAGCTTTAATGAAGGTCCCATGGTTGTATCGGCCCATGGGAGACGCTACTTGGAGATCGAGTTTGACATGCGAATTTGTTACCCTTATCTTTTTTAGACTTCAGGTATGTCCTTTGCCTTATGTTTAAGGATGCACATGATTTTTAGTGGTGGCTGATGTAATGACCCTAAAGTACCCCTCCCGATAACTGTCCCAAGTCATGTTTGATTAATTTTGAAAGTTGATTTTGAAATCTTGTAGAAAGTTGAGTTTTTGCTAAAGAAGTGAGTTTTGAATTTTTGATTCATGTAGAGATTCGAGTCTCGAAAAGAAATTTCATCAATTCCATCTATTTTGGAATGTGAAAATTGGTCTAGGAGAGTTGTCGAAATCAGATTTGGAGTTATGTGGATTTTAGGTTTGAAATTGGAAATTGAGTTAAAGTTTGACTTAGATTTGACTTTGATTGACATTTTGATTTTGGAGCTCGAATCGGATTTCAGATGGTTCCATTGATTTCGAGAGGTGATATAAGTGCTAGAATGAGTTTCGTCATAATTTTTAGATTCCGATAGCGTTTTTGTATTTCAAGTGTTATAAGTTATTTTAATCAGGACTTATCGAATTTCGGGTCAAGGAGATTTTGGATTCGAATTTTGACGATTACACTGAGTCCAGAATATCGATTTTAGTAGGTGTATTAGGTTCCAAATGAATTTTGCGGGTTCATTCCGTGATTTTGTGTTATGTGCAGTTACTGATATTTGCTTTCGGGTGCCCTGTACTTTGCGGTCATGGAATGCCTTCTGCATTAGCGAAGGTCTTGGATTTACACCTCCAAGTTTGCGTGAGGTGTACCACATTCACGAAGGGCTTATGTCTGACCCTTTGCATTCACAGATGGCCAATCCGCATTAACGAAGGTCTGTTTGCCCTCGACCTCTATGTTCGCGGGCCTAGGATAGGATTGCAGAGGGTTCAGTTATAGTGAGTAGTGTTTAATTCCTAAACAAAGGGTTTTTGCCAATTTCACCATTTTCAACATTTTTTTAGCTTAGGGAGGCGATTTTGAAGTGATTTTTCGTGGGGATTTCAACTATTTAGGTAAGCTATTTTTAACCTTTCTCTTCAATTTCCATTGATTAGGTCATGATTTTAACATTAAAATAGAGGATTTCAATTGAGAATTTTGGGGATTTCATGAATTTGATTTTTCAAAAGAAATGGAGATTGTGACCTTATTTTGACTCCTTTTTCAAAATAATTTTCGCCATTAGATTCTTACAATCTTAAGGAACATTTCTATGTAATAATTTTCAACTTTTGGACTTGTTTTGATGTCTTGAGTTTTTGGACTATTTTACCCTTTTTTCGAATAGCATGATTTTGTTGTCATTAGCTTCGAAATGTGATTGTGAATACATTTTCGACTAGATTGTGGTGCTTTGGAGTATAACTGGAAGGGAAAAGCTCCGAATTTGGATTGAGCATGACTTTGTTTGCTAAGACAAGTATATCTCTAACCAATGGTTAAGTATGTTGAACCTTGTATTTCCTAATTGTATGTGCTAGGTTTTCCTGCGTGTAGGGTTGTAGTTTAAGAGATATGTGGTTGGGATGGAAGGAGAAGTTGCGTTCTTCATTGCTTTACTTAGGCTTAGATTACATTTGCTGGGTATCATGTTGTTGGGTACTCACCCTTGCTTCTACACTTGTGTAGGTATTGTGGCTATTACCTCCTAATCCTTTCCTTTCTTATTGGGCCGAACTTTTGGACTTTTGAGAGTTAGCATGCTTGTACTTCAGCGGACTCTTTGTGATTCCTTTACTCTTTTGTTGGGTTCTATTTGAGGACTATGACATTTAGACTTGTAGTATTTTCTTCTGTCTCAGTGGGGTAAAGATGAGTGCCATCACACCCTGTTTCGGATCGTGACAGATGGAGAATTTTCAATTCAGGAAAGCTATATTTAGATGGATAAAAAAGAATAATATGTAAATATTATTAGAGTAATGAGAGTACAAGTTGTGAAACTTAAAGATGCAACTTTGCATTGTTTAGCCATAAGTGGGTCTATTGATGATATCTAGAACAAACTACTACTAAAAGAAACAATTTACTTTGACACTTAGTTAACTAAGTGCATTGTTTCACTGTCAAATTTTATTTTTATCTGAATACGAGAAAAGCGATGGGATTGTAAAATCTCTCTCTTAGGCATACTAGCCCCTTTAACATACTGTGAAAAAGAAGAACATTGAATAAGGAAAAGGCAAAGAATGGGGAAAACATTCGAGGAAGTAAGAGTTACGATTTTATGAATTGCCTTCTCCAAGAAGATCTAATCAAAATCAAATGCGCAGCAGGAGGGTATTTCAGATAACTATTTTGATTTGATTTTGGATTCGTTTTTGTTATTTGACATATCTGGATACCTATTGATGAGTCAGATCCATCTACTTGTCTTGTTTATTTAGCATTTTTACTTGGTTTATAAATTATTTTTCTATTCAAGTCTTTGCAACACCTTCCTTGAGTGAAAATGAAAAGATTGAAGAGTTCAAATTTAATGTAATGATTTATTCCAAATGTGCTCTCGATCATTTATGCATCACATGAAATGATGACTAAGGATGTGGCCATGTAGAAATAATGAGAAGACATATCCTTAGAATAAATGATAAGAATTTTTTGTTCCATAGAATCAAAATTGATGATAAGATCAGTGCAGCATTTCGAGCATCTATATATCACATTTCGGCTCAGTTATAAATAAAGAAAGATTTTTTGGATTTGAGAATGTTGTTTGGTAGCTAGCTCTTACTTATCAGGAGTTGTACTGCTTTAAAAAGACTAATCATTAGTCTTTTATTACTGATTTTAGAAAAAGACTAGTAGTTGGTAACACACATCCTTAAAAGAAAGGAAGAACTGCAACTTACCAACATATCCCTACCAAGGGTTTGAGGTCGCAGCTTGACTATGAATTTTGTAAGACATAAATTTAAGAAATTTAGAAACAATTCTTGAGGATATTATGGTCTTGTGTTAAGTGCTTACTTTATGGGCAAAAGAGATGTATCTTGAAAGTGGGTAGTTTCGTCATTTTCGTACTAGCCTCTATCGTTATAGACAGTATAGACTATTAACCAGGTGATATTGAGTCAGCACATGTCTAGATTACTCTACTTTGTTCTTGTCCATGGTTAGTACACAGAGACTCAATAGTGGAGATGTAGTTTCAACTTGCAAGGCTTGAATAATGTCAGTGAGAAGAAAGAGATTGGTTACAGAGTCAATTTAAGGAGGATGAAGTGCTAAATTGCATCAAATCATATGCTAGTGACAAGGCTCCGAGCCCCAATGGCTTTCCCATGAGCTTTTTTCAGAGCTTCTGGGAACTCTGGAAGACTGATAATATTAAGGCAGGCAGTCAATTTCATGAAGACATGAGTTTGAGAGGAGTCTCAATGCCACTTATGTGGCCCTGATTCCTGGGGGAGTAAGTAAGTCATAATTCACTGGTTGATTTGAATCATTAACCATTTCTTTTTTTTTTGGTACGAGAAATTTATCATGAATCCACCGATTTCTGCTGCTTACGTTATTGTTGCTGGATTAGCCGTAGGGCTTGCTTCTATTGGACCTGAAGTTGGTCAAGGGACTGCTGCAGGTCAAGTTGTAGAGGGTATCGTGAGACAGCCTGAGGCAGAGGGAAAAATACGAGGTACACTATTGCTTAGTCTAGCTTTTACGGAAGCTTTAACAATTTGTAGACTGGTTGTAGTTAAACTTTAGCTACTTAGATTGATGTTCGCAATCTGGAAGGGAGATATCTGGACTTGGAGTTGCTCGTTTTGATCTTTATTATATTAGGATGGATGCGTATTTGCGTGATCAATCTATTGACGGGGAATTGCGTGAATGTTGAAACCGTTCTAACCTAAAGTCAAGGTTGTTCTCTCTCTTGATGGCGAATCTTGATTGACTGACATTAGGAATTGAGGGGAGAAATTTTAGAAGCCAGGGGCAGTCAAACTAAGAAATTTTAGACCAAGAGGTCTCATCGGAGGAATTTATAAAGTGTTTGCCAAGCTACTGGCAGAAGGAATGAACAAGGTAATTGGCAAGCTAGTTAGTAGGCATCAAATGGCGTTCATTCAGGGAAGACAGATTCAAGATACATCTCTAATAACTAGAGAATGTGTGAACTCATGACTCAAAGGTGAAACCCCAGGGATCATGTGCAAGATTGATATTGAGAAGGCTTATGATCATGTGAATTGGAAATTCCTTTCTCAACATTTTGAGAGAAATGTGGTTTGGAGAAAAGTTGTTGAAATGGATAGAATTCTATATTAAAACTGTAAGGGTTGCTATTTTGGTTAATGGAGAACCTGTTGTTTTTTTCCCCTCAGGAGACTGAGACAAGGAGACCATCCCCTTTCACCCTTCCTCTTCATTTTAGCTATGGAAGGGCTTAATATATATGGTGAGGGTAGCTGTTCGGAAGAGGTGGCGAAAAGGTGTTAAAATGGGCAACCAAGTTGCAGAAGAAATACAGATTTGCCAGCTTTTCTATGCAGATGATAATGCAATCTTCTATGAGGCTAAGGAAGAAGAGATGTGTCAGGGCTTGAGGTAGGATAGTTTTAATAGTTCTTGAGGCAGTGTCAGGGCTTGAGGCAGGATAGATTTAATAGTTCTTGAGGCAGTGTCAGGGCTCTCTGTGAATGGGAGGAGAAGTAGTATGTTTAGGTGGTGCAACTTTATCGGAGACCTAAAGCGAAATTGTAGTTAGACATCTAAAATCTAAATAAATTTCATATGTATTTATTTATTTTTCTAACTATTTAAATGTTTATTTTTACTTATTTAATATCTTTCTTATAACTGATTTCTTCGAATACCTTTTTCGTAACTATTAGTTTTAGACAAGATCTTCTTAATTTAATGTTAAAAAACATCTTTTTTTTGAGTTATTATATGAATTGCTAATATAATCTTATAAGTAATAAGTTGACAAACTTTAAATAAAAATAAGAGTTACAACCACATAATTTAATTCCAGAAGTTTATTGCTTAGTATACATTGCTCTAATGTGTTTGTGGTAATGTCCGAAAACTAATATACCGAGTGCTTGCAAACTTAAGAAGAAATTACAAAAAAATTATAATTCACTTTATTTAACACTTTTCGACTAATAATTAATATTTTTGACAGAATATTACTTTAAATTATGGGATGGAGTGTTGGCCAATCAAAAATACACATGTCCAGAAGATGCATGTCGCGGAGATGAGGATGTTAAGATGGATGTGTGGTCACACCAGGAGTGACAAGATTAGGAATGAGACCATTTGGAAGAAGCTAGAGGTGGCTCCGGTGGCTGATAAGATGAGGGAAGCGAGACTGCGATGGTTTGGACATGTGCAGAGAA